>NQII01013237.1:0-28306 GCA_002778355.1 Clitarchus hookeri
CCCTGTGTGGTGACAACTGTCCTCTAAAGACGGCGTGTGTGCCACTAGATGGATTTCGGTTACGTGCATGCTCAGGTCTAACCCCACAACACCGAGCGAGATAGCGCGCGCAGTGGTCGCAAACGAGAGGACTCAAGTTCGGTTGGCGGTTGATGTATCCGGGGCGTTTAAAAACAGTATCGGCTGATTACTTCCCCGATCCTGCTGTGTACGAGATATTGAAACAAATCTACCTTCTGAAGCCCGCAACCTGCAATACAATTTCGGATTATTGCTGCTAGCGTCGTATCTTTGCTGCACCTAACAAAAATTTCATTACATACTAATACATTGAATTTATTAGTGAACACAGAAGGAATTACTAAATTACATAACTAAATTAAATAAATACTGAAACGACAAAATTTATTTTTGGTTTCACATACAAGTTTGTGAAGTCTACATTGACAAAATAGCTTTGTGGCCACCAACACATATTTACTCCCCATCAGAAAACTGTATTTTTGTATGGCTTCCACCCGCATGGTTGGCCATACTCTGAACTAAAGATAAGTTTATAAATTCTTACGAAAATATTTTTCTTTCTATTTTTTCCTTAAAAAGCAAATAAGAGCTATGTTAAATACCGAAATATTCAATGGTATTTATTTTGACAATGTCATGTTTCGTCATTATAATCAAACAATGACAAATTGATAAAACTGGGAAACAAAAACGAAATAGTTATATAAATGTCAGAGTATTGTTAGGATTTCCTTTCTGTTAAATTAAGGTCAGATCGGCACTAAAGCCTTGAAAAAAAGAAAGACATTTTTGAGTATTTATAATATTTAGAATTTCTTTATCTTGCTCTCTGCACACAAGTTTTTTTTATCACATTGACACCAGACACTCAAGGAGTAGTTCTCGCTAAGAATATCACCAATAAGACATATATATGAATGGTGTCGAATGGTCGAACTGCTAGAAACTGGATGGTTGGCTCGTCGTATAGAAGTTCATTTCGACCGTGCAGTCACCACTGTGACTATATGTGTGCTGGCGTGGATACTTACAGGTCGTACATCACGTAGTGTAGGTACTTGTCCTCCCAGACGCATTATATATAGATAAGATTTTCACGTCACCGACGTGCACTAGCAGAACATGGTACCTTATCCCGAGAGATCGTGCAGTCTGTAGGGCCTGCACTGCATTTGCTGGTCTCAACAAGAACCATTCGTAGCAGTTTGAATGAGGCTGGCCTACCTGTACGGCGTCCACTGCGCCGTTTCTCCTTTATCCTTCGGCATCATGCGTCACGCGCTCTATTGTATCAGGAACGTTAACATTGCATAGAAGAATGACGATGCATTCTATTCTACAGTGAATTCCGCTTCACTCTCAACGAAGATGACGGTTACTGCAGGGTTTTGAGCCGCAGTGGGCAAAGCGAGGCGTACGGTGCGAGTTCTGCATTCGAATACCTGGGAATACCTGGTAAGACATAGAATGTGTGCCTTTTTTTGTTTTAAATAAATATTTGTTTGATTTGGAAGCACTTACCTCCCCCCCCCAACTCCATTTTTCCCGCCCGCTAAGATCTCATCACACACTAATGAACCCTCCGGAGTAAAGTAGTAGGCAAGTAAATATTACACAATAAAATAATATTCTGTAAAGAGGTTGATTTTTACCATGACAAAGGAAGACCTCAACTCGTTTTACGTAATGTAGAACACAAGCATATGTTCGCTTGCTGATGAGGCCAAAAAATCCCATACAAACACGACATATTGCAAAAGAACGAAGGGCCAAACAACACAAAAAACATGTGTAGCTGTAGAAGGGACAATGCCATTGTATGATTTCTCCGCTTTTATCGCAGCTAGTCCGGACGCTTTCGTCCGTCCGTGGCGCCGTCGTGTGGCAATTTTAATTCGGTAGTCATTACTACTTGTCTTCCCCTACTATTTACAGCTTTCTCAGCTACACCATGGTAGATCATATTATTGACTATCTTAGAAAAAAAATAGGATCAGAAATATAGCTGCAACAACTTGGAGAAACCATCTTAAGTTCTCAGTTTGGTTTGTTCTATAAAATGCATTTTCTTTCTGCACAAGAATCCTGGCGTCTGCCTCTGTTATCCGCATCATTGTCGGTAGTAATTTCCTTGAAAAACGGGGTGCAACGGTGGCTGAGCGGTTGGACTGCTCGCCTCCCGCCAAGGCGAACCGGGTTTAATCACCAGCCCGGTCACTCCGGACTTTTGCAAGTGGGAATTGTGCCGGACGATGCTGCTGGTCATCGGGTTTTATCGGAGATCTCCCATTTACCCCGCCGTTTCATTCCGGCTGCTACTCTATACTCACGTAATTTCAAATTCATCGTCTCTCAAGACTTCGCTTTTAAGAGCCGCCCATATCTCGTCCCTCTTCACTCACTCCTTAAAATCAGTTCCACTCATCTGCATCTGTCTTGCCCATCGTACAAGTCAGTCACTCCAATAATGGTTGAAAGGTATTGATGACCAACACCTGTGCACGACACCCCGATATCTCTCTACTTGAGTACCTGCTGGCACGAGACGTTTCGCTGCGATGGAACTCATCACTCGCTTATATTTCTTCGCAAATAAAGACGAGGTATAAGTAAGAAATTGCTTCAACAATATTTTATTAAAAATTAAACATCACACTTTTATACATGCAGTATTTGTAATTATACTCCATAAGGACAACAAACATGATGTTTGCAATTGTGGGCCTATTTCTTTATTATATAGTTTCTCCAAAATTTTTTCAAAAGTCATAGATAAACATATTTCTTTTCATATCAAGGCTACTATCAACCCTTCTCAACATGGTTTTATCCCAGAAAAATCTACTACAACAAATGTATTCTAATTTGTCAACTAAATATGTAGTATTATAATCTCACATAAGCCAGTAAACACAAATTACTTTGATTTGAGCAAGGATTTTGATACTTGTAAACATACTTTATTTTATCCAAACTTGAAAAAATTAGTCTCAATACAAATTATTTAAACTGGAAAGGACATTATATAAGCAATATGAAGTTTTCACTAGGAATCAACAATAGCAATTTCTTAGCATTTTATGCTCCTTCAGGCCTACCACAAGGTGGAAGATTGCCCCCTCTTTTATTTAATAATTTTACAAACGATATTTGTGAAAATTTGCAACATTCTAATGCTTTTATGTATGCAGATTATTTAAAATTTTATCAAATTATAATTGCAATAACTGATTGTACACTGTTACAGAATTATGTTAATTCTGCTGTTAATTTGTGAGACATAATGGTATGTAATTAAATGTGAGTAAAACTAAAATTATCACATATTCACGTAAGACAAAAAATATAAAGTTCAAATACTCTGTTAATAATATAGTTATTCAAAGAAAACTGTATGTAAAGGATTTTGGAACATTACTTCATTCAAAATTAAACTTTTATTACCACCTTGAAAATATATTAACTATTGCAAATAGAATTCTAGCCCTTATAAAATATTTACCTCTGTCTGATTCTCATTTTCATTCATTACTATGTCTGTATTATAGTTTATTTAGGTGCAAGTAAGACTATTGTTCAGTTGTCTTTATTTCAGTCATAAATACAGATTCAAACAGAATTAAGAAAATTCAACAAATATTTATTTGTTTCATTTTCAATAAATATGTTATCAAAGGTAACGAGAAATTCGATTATGACTTTTCATTAAAAAAATTTAACACTTATACACTCTGCCGTAGAAGGAAAGTAATCGATACTGTGTTGCTAATAATTATATTACTGGCCATGTACTTAGTTCAGAATTATTAGACTGTTTTAGCGTGAAAGTCCTACAGTAACATCAATTATCTCTTTTTTGTTCATACCTACTCATAGGACCTTTGATTTAATTAAACGATGTGTAGATAATGAAAAAAGCTGTTTAACTAATGTTGATTCTTTTATAAATTAAAACAATTAAATCAAACAATTTCTACCCAAAACAGATAAAACGTAGGTCTATAACATCACATTAATTTTATTCATGCTCTTTATTACCGTTTATTCTCTTCATACACTGTAAAGCCAAAAGAAAAACAGGTACACCTGCATAATATCGTGTAGGGCTCCCGCGAGCACGCTTAAGTTCCGCAAGACGACGTTGCATGGACTCGGTTAATGTCTGAAGGTATGCAGGAGGCATTGAAATCTGCGCCAATTTGAGAAAAGACTCCACGTCGGTCACGTTTAATGATTCTTGTCAGTTGTCGTTTGACCCGTTCGTTCACAATCTTTTTCCGGCAGCAGCGATGTCGAAGATTTGATGTTTTACCGGATTCCCGATATTCACGTACACTCGTGAAATGGTCGTACGCGAACATCCAAATTTTATCGCTACCTCGGAGATGCTATGTCCCATCTCTCATGCGCCAACTATAACACCACGTTCAAACTCATTTAAATCTTGATAACCTGCCAATGTAGCAGAAGTAAACGATCTAGCAACTTTGCCAGACGCTTGTCGTTTATATAGGTGCTGCCGACCGCATCGCATTACTCTGATTCGTTCCATACCTCTGTTATTTGCATACGCACGCCTATACCAGTTTTTTTTGGCTCTCCATTGTATATGTAATACTCACTGTACTATTATCTATCGACATAAGTAATATTCAATTTTTTACTTATATATTATTTTACAATTGCATTGTTTCTTTATGTTTTTTATGTAAATAGTAATTTTGATGTTGATGTTTTACTTTAGTTTTGTTTGTGTTTTGTATGATTGTGTTTGTATTGCATATGTTTGTTTATATTATATACTGTTGGTTATTTTATGATATTTTTATATTAATCCTATGGTTTTTATATTTGCATAATTTTCCTCTGTTTGAATTTTTGTCACTTGTTATGTAATTTTGTGTTGCTTTATGTATAAGTGTACCTCAACTCACGCCTACAGGTGTTCGAGGTACTATAAATATGTGAATAAATGAAAGGAAATATTACTATTAAACCATAAAATAAACAAAATTTTTAAATTTTGTAGTCTAAAACATATTTTTATTTTTAACTACATGTTTTATTAATTTTCTTTATGTTCTGGGGCTAATAGAAAATGTTAAAAAAATTATATACATTTCTTGGATATTCTAAATTAACTTGTAAAATATAACCTTGATAGTTCGTAAGATATCTTAATAATTTATAAGTTATATATTTTATTTTTAACTCATTTAATACCACTACATGTTAAATTCTCTGACATAGCCGATATAGCAGTAGCGTATAGATTACAAGAATATAAATACATGAAATGATTAGAAGTTTTATTTTAATTATTATTATCTGTTATAATAAACTTCAAAAACATTTTACAACATTGGGAAATTCAATCTCTAATAGGTTATTCGTAAAATAAAATTAAATTGTAATAAATTGTTAAACCTTACTTATCTATAGTCATTTTTAACTTAAAATCCTAGGATAAGCTTCTTGCTATATAATAACATGAACAAAGTTTTTAAACAAATGTTTCTGAAAGACTTTAAAAAATATAACTTTAAATTAAACATAACTTTTTTTGCCTAATTTTGCATATTCTCCTAGGCCATTTCATTAAATTTTCCCAAAATTTTGAATCATTACAATTCAAACAGAAATATTCGTTTTACTTATTTTCATTTAGTTTATCTTTAGGTTGTAGGTAATTCGGTTTCTCCAATTTTTTTCTGAGTCCAAGCATTAATGATGATAAACTCTTTTTTCATTGATATGATTGAGTTTCATCACTAAAATATTTTGATATTTCAATTAATTGTTGTTTTTTATGATTTATTTTAGGTCAATGGTTATAGTTAATCATATAATATTTAATGTACCAAAAAATATTTATTATTAGCTAGAATAAAATTTTAACAAAACAAATCCGTTTAATATTAAAATTACATTTGCTCAGTATTTTCCTAATTCTTTCATAAATAAATGCCTATCGTAATATTATAAATTAGGAATTTATATTTTGCATAATTAATGAATTTTTATTTGTTATATTTTAATTTAAATAACTAGCTGTTCGACACTTTACAGTTATCATATTTTCAACCTTTGTAATTAATTTTTAAGATTTTCGAAAAAAAATTATTTATTTTGTTGAAATTAAATTTAATATGTTTATTTGTATGTCTTTAAAAACTTTTGGTGTATATTGAACAATATATTCTACTGTATTTAGCATGCCTTCCAAAGGTAAGAAAAGCATAGATCACAATTTTTATAATGCTTTATTTAATATTTTTAGTTTATTTATTTGCATTAGATTCTAATTTTTTTTCTTTTTTTTTTTCAAAATTTTAAATTTATCTTTTATGAGATGTTATTATAGATTAAATAATTATACACAGTCTCATTTATCTGCCTTTTTGTAAGCTAGTCCCAAATTAAAATAATACAGATTTTATGTCTTACCTAGGGAAACAATCAAAGGAATCCTAATAAATTTGGGAAAATAAGTTTTGCTATTTTAGGCCACGCTAATTTATATGTTTTAATTGGACCAGACCTTTATTTTTAGAATGGTAACTTAATAATACTATAATTTAGAATGCTATATTTACCAATCTATGTAACCGATTATAAGATAACTTTGTACCTAACTGTAACTATGAAAATTATCAAATGTGCTAATATGTTACATCTTTGTCCTCCACGAATGTAGACTATCACTTGCAAAAAATATTTTTTACGCCATAATTCGAGGACGAATCAATCGATACCCACCATATTTTACGCGAAAGTAATGCTATATTAGTGCATATAAACATAATTTGTTTTAAGTTCAAGGCTTTTTTTTTAATGGGATAACATAAAAGAATTAGATTAGTATGTTATATCTGTTATGGAAATTAAAAATCCAACAAAAGTATGTATATTTAAAAGTATTCATGACATACATCAATTATGAGTATAGACATCCTCTTTTGCCAGCCTTTTTTTAAAGTAGTGCCAGGTGAGATAATTGAATATTTTGCCATATTTCCGGATAACTAGCTGTTCGACACTTTACAGTTATCATATTTTCAACCTTTGTAATTAATTTTTAAGATTTTCGAAAAAAAATTATTTATTTTGTTGAAATTAAATTTAATATGTTTATTTGTATGTCTTTAAAAACTTTTGGTGTATATTGAACAATATATTCTACTGTATTTAGCATGCCTTCCAAAGGTAAGAAAAGCATAGATCACAATTTTTATAATGCTTTATTTAATATTTTTAGTTTATTTATTTGCATTAGATTCTAATTTTTTTTCTTTTTTTTTTTCAAAATTTTAAATTTATCTTTTATGAGATGTTATTATAGATTAAATAATTATACACAGTCTCATTTATCTGCCTTTTTGTAAGCTAGTCCCAAATTAAAATAATACAGATTTTATGTCTTACCTAGGGAAACAATCAAAGGAATCCTAATAAATTTGGGAAAATAAGTTTTGCTATTTTAGGCCACGCTAATTTATATGTTTTAATTGGACCAGACCTTTATTTTTAGAATGGTAACTTAATAATACTATAATTTAGAATGCTATATTTACCAATCTATGTAACCGATTATAAGATAACTTTGTACCTAACTGTAACTATGAAAATTATCAAATGTGCTAATATGTTACATCTTTGTCCTCCACGAATGTAGACTATCACTTGCAAAAAATATTTTTTACGCCATAATTCGAGGACGAATCAATCGATACCCACCATATTTTACGCGAAAGTAATGCTATATTAGTGCATATAAACATAATTTGTTTTAAGTTCAAGGCTTTTTTTTTAATGGGATAACATAAAAGAATTAGATTAGTATGTTATATCTGTTATGGAAATTAAAAATCCAACAAAAGTATGTATATTTAAAAGTATTCATGACATACATCAATTATGAGTATAGACATCCTCTTTTGCCAGCCTTTTTTTAAAGTAGTGCCAGGTGAGATAATTGAATATTTTGCCATATTTCCGGAACCATTCAAGTAATTTTCACTAAATTTCGCTCAGCTGTAATACTACAGAAATCCATGTAACTGACATGATTTAAGTAGTTCCGGGCCTTTTTTTTAAATTACGGCCTCGCAAATAATTCTGTTTTGTAAACCCTATCCTTCAAAGCATTTGACTTATTACCATTAATGTTGATGTTAAAAATTCCACCTCCGTAAAGCAGTTGACTGCACGCGTGTATTTGTAATTTTTTCACAACTCCAGCTTATGTTTCCGGTTCCATATCTAACGATATTGCTACCAACGAAACGTCAAGACATATCAATCATTTAGGTATTCAAATGGAATGGAGAAATTTGGGCAACTATTAACATCGTGGTCTTGAGAGCCATCGAGGGTGAAGCGAGGTGGATATGGAGCAACGCCGGAATGAAATGAGGGGAAAAAGGGAGATTTTCAAGAAAGCCCGTCTACCAGCGGCTACGTCCGCACGATTCTCACTTGCGTAAATCCGGGAATGCCGATAACCGAACCCAGTTCGCATTGGTTGGAGGAGAATAGTCTGACCACTATACCACCGCAGTACCTTCCTTGGTTTAAGGAAATGCATTGAAAATTATTTGCATACATGTAGAGGAAAGTAGGCTCATTAGTTATGTCAATAATGTATTTTTACGATCACCTTTACTAGATTTAATATAATAGTAATAACTTCTTGGTTCATATTTTTTATATTTTACCCCGCATTTTTTAATAAACTTGCTAAATAAGCATTAATTATATAACAACATTTTTATGAACGATTTTGGCAGTTTCATATTTTAAACAATATACTTCATGGTAATTATGTATACATTTTTCCGGGAATGCCGATAACCAANCCGATAACCGAACCCAGTTCGCATTGGTTGGAGGAGAATAGTCTGACCACTATACCACCGCAGTACCTTCCTTGGTTTAAGGAAATGCATTGAAAATTATTTGCATACATGTAGAGGAAAGTAGGCTCATTAGTTATGTCAATAACTTATTTTTACGATCACCTTTACTAGATTTAATATAATAGTAAAAACTTCTTGGTTCATATTTTTGATATTTTATCCCGCATTTTTTAATAAACTTGCTAAATAAGCATTAATTATATAACAACATTTTTATGAACGATTTGGCAGTTTCATATTTTGAACAATATACTTCATGGTAATTATGTATGCATTTTTTAAATTATATAATTTTGTTAACCTTTTATAATATGGAAAAAAAAAATATTCATTTTGATAATTGCATTGTTTTGAAATCAATTTTCGTAAATATGTTATGCCATAGTCATAACTATTCTCGTGACTATAAATTTCAATTATAAAATACAATAAATTAAAATGTCTATATTTTTAATATTAGTTTTTAATTTATCTTGTTTTCCACATTTAGATATGTTATATATTTTAACAGTTATTAATGACATTACAAATTCTTCTAAAATATTATCTATTCGTAAACCAACATTTTTACATTTTGAATTTCAGTCAGAATTATTTGTTGCTGGATGCAAAGCTGGTATCATAGAATACATCAAATATATTTAATCATTATTTTTTAAGGTAATACAAGTTTATATACACTGAAAGCCAAGAAAACTGGTATGGGCGTGCGTATGCAAATAACAGAGGTATGGAACCAATCAGAGTAACGCGATACGGTCAGCAGCGCCTATATAAGACAACAAGAGTCTAGCAAAGTTGCTAGATAGGTTAATGCTGCTACAATTACAGGTTGACATGTAACGCATATTGGGAGTAGAAGCCTCGCTGACCCTCTTCACGAGCGCCTATCAGTTTACATGTGTCACGAGGCAGGTGGACAGCCAGAACGGATCGTAGCTACACGTATCAAGGTTGTGCCGAGTAAGAGCTGGCATATCGCCGGAACACCCGGAAAGTGCTACATAAATACGTAGGAAAGCGGGAGAAATTGCAGAGCCAAGCAAGAGCACATCTAGCTTCACGAAATGGCTGACCAATTGAAAGTGGAGCCACAAATACTCCTCACTCCTACCACCCTTTTAGCCAAACCGCGAAAGAATAAGCGGAGATGGTAAATTCAAGGGGCGGATCACCACTTCTCCCGGCCCCCCCAACCTTCACGAACCATGGCATGTGGTACAAGGGCTTTGTACTGCAGGCCACCACCTCCCTCCCTTCCCCCAATAAGAGAAACACATGCAGACAATTAGGGAGCGAGGCTAGAGGGCATATAAGCCACTTATCTAAAGAAGAGGGATTCAGTTCATTGTCACTGCACCGAGAGAAGCAGTTGTTTCGGACACGTGAGAAGATGTCAGAACGAACCCACAGCAGCCATCCAGGGGAGACGGCACCAAACGCGGCCCTTTTCCAAGGCTGCTCACATCGCTGGATCTCATCCACAGTCGACAACATACCAGCACCAACAGCAGAGTTAAGTATCAAGTCGCCATCCAAAGAAGCCCCCCCACTACCCTCCACCCCGACGTCACCCACAGTTATTCCGAGTTAGCCAAAATAGAGTACCACACCTCGGAGGTGTTTCTGTATGTTTTTTTTAACTCGAGATAATATATCCATCCAGTAAAGTGAACACCCAAAAGACTACCTTATTGGAAATACTCTCAACCTTCAAGGCACCTTATAGTCTGTGCCTGGAGGAATTAACTCCGACCCTATGAGCCATCCTGTATGCTACTGGTGGGGAATAGCGTCAAGGTTATCAAGATTTAAGTGAGTTTGAACGTGGTGCTATAGTCGGTGCACGACAGATGGGACATATCATCTCCAAAGTAGCGATAAAATTTGGATTTTTGCGTTTGACCATTACACAAGTTTACAGTGAATATCGGGAATCCAGNGGATTTTTGCGTTCGACCATTACACGAGTTTACCGTGAATATCGGGAATCCAGTAAAACATCAAATCATCAACATCGCTGCGGCCGGAAAAAGATCGTCAGAGAACAGAACAAACGACGACTGACGAGTATCATTAAACGTGACTGACGTGCAACCCTTTTTCAATTTGGCGCAGATTTCAATGCTGGGGCATCAACAAGTGCCAGTATGCGAACTATCTAAAGGACCATCATTGATATGGGCTTTCGGAGCCAAAGGCCTACTCGTGTACCGTTGTTGACTGCACAACACAAAGCTTTACGCCTCGCATTGGCCCGCTAACACCGCAATTGGACTGTTCATGGCTGGAAACACATCGCCTGGTCTGACGAGTCTCGTTTCCAATTGTATCGGGCGGATGGACGTGTATGGGTATGGAGACATCGTCATGAATTCATGGATCCTACTTGTCAACAGGGGACTGTTCAAGCTGGTGAAGGCTTTGTCATGGCATAGGGCGTGTGCAGTTGGCATGAAATGGGACCCCTGATACGTCTAGATACGACTTTGACAGGTGACAGATACGTAAGCATCCTNCTGCGGCTATCTGCACGTGGTCTCAGCGGCGCCGGCGATTTTGGCATTAAAGTTTTATGGCTTCGCCCACCACGTACTCGAGTGGGATACCCGGCCCCAGTTGTATAGGGCTTAGCGTCCCCCTTTTGCTGCGAGACACACGTGTTCCTTCCTTCCCGGAATTCTGGTGTTATTGTTCCAGCACGCTCGCCAAAGCTATTAGCTGGTTTTTGGCAGTAGCCAGCCTGCGAGAGAAATGCAGCTGTGGGCTGTGAAACCTTTTAACGTTTTCGACGCAGCTGCGAGAGGCTGTGCCTTCTCGTCGCGGCGGAATCCTGGCGTCATTCTTCTGGCACGCTCGCCGAACCCTTAGCTGGTTTATGGCGGCTGTTCGCGTTTCCTTGTCGTTGCGAGTTTCGACAGTGTGTGCCTGCTGACGGAAAAATATATCTCGGGATGCAGAATGCATCAATACGTCATAGTGAACTTTGTTATTTTAAACTAAAATGCAAACCTTTTGATCCGTGGCGTGGCGTGCCCAAAATATTGTTTCGCGTGCCATCAATGGCACGCGTGCCATTGGTTCGCCATCCCTGGTTTATTGTATTATGTTTATAAACACATAGATGCAAATTATTTATAGCATATAGCGACCAACCTGTTCCTTATGCTTTAAATATTATATTTTACTACATTTATTATTTTCTTTACTACATCATTTAGATAGCTGCTTTAAAATTTATTGTATTTCAAGTTCCATAATACATTTCTTTTATTTTGACACTACGATTTTTAAATGTGGTTTCTAATATTAAACTTACTTTTCTAGCATAATTTGGTTTTAAAATAGTATTGAAATATTAACAATTCATGTTTTAGTTGCTTTAAAAATTTTTAAATGGTTTATTAAATTTTCTTAACTCTTAATTACAAATGTCGGTATTCTTAACTCAGAAGAGGTTCATTTTCTTTTAATTTAATTTAATTTAATTTTTAAATTAATAACCTCTTAATTATTAATTTTGGTCAATTGAGTACTAAATATTATACTATTTCATTAATAAAAACGTATTTTATAAAATTTTAAATTGTGGTTATTGTTTTGATATATTTTTTTAATTTTTGAATGAAAATCTAAATTTTTTAAATATTTTTTGCTGATAATCTTAAATCAAGAAAAGATTAATTACGAATGCATCAATAATCGATCACATTATTTTCTAAATTTTATTATTATAGCCTTATTAATGTAATGGAAACTGATATTGTTATTTTTAAAAATGTTTTTGTTACTTGGTTACAGAAGCACTTAATCTTTGTTAATAAAAATGTATTACTATTGTTAAATATTTTATTATCAGATGTTTAATTATAATTAGCTATGCTTTTAATGATAACTGATTAATATAGTTTAAGCCATCTTGATATTTTTTTATTTTATGTCACTTTACCATTTGCTGTGTTATTATCTCATAAAAAATTTTGTATTAAAAATAATAAGTGTTTTATTTATATTGATAAAACTTTTTTTGCTGTTTCAGTTGTACATTATATATAAAAAAATTTATTTCTTAGATTATGGTGCATGGGAAATAAATTAATATATGTCACTTTATTTTAGATATTTTTAATATTTCATTTAAATATCATTATTCTATAATATAAGGTACTTAATTTTCAAGTTTTAAAAACATTGTCAAACATTCATTTCATTCCTCAAAAAGAACTGTTTTACAAACTGTACCTTTGTTAAATATATTTATTTAAATATTTCAACAATTTTTTATAAAACGGTACTATAGTTTATATGTCAGTTTCATTTCAATTCACGAATATAGTATTTACTTTTTCAAAATATTTTTTACGTATATCGTTCAAACACTTATTAAAATATGAATATTTGTAATCTTTTACAATGTTATTTGAATGAAAAACGTGTCATATTATTATTCCTGACATTTTGAACATTTTTGTATCCACTATTCAAAAATATATTTTTAACATTTTTTTTTTGTAAATTAAGATGGGTCTAATGCTAAGCCAATAAAATTTTTTTAAATTTATTTTGGTTGATTGTTTTCTTACGATTTTGTATGTTAGTTATCTTTAGGTAACAAATTTTTCCAAATTTTATACAGTTATTTTTTATATAATATTTTATAGTTATTTAATTGTTATATATAAATTTAGTTTTCAATTTTTTTTAGAACTTTTGATATTTTATGATATTTTTGCTTAATATTTTGTTTAAAATACAACGAATTTGGGAGATATTGAAAGCACTTTTTTAATTTCAGAAAATTGAATATTTTTTAATATTTTGTTAATTATTTGAATATTTTAAAAATGAGCCAACTCTCTCTATTACTGTCTACTAACGCTGCTAATTACTAAAATACCTATATACATAATGGTCAATTAAATGCAGCCTGTATTTATTGCCTGCGTATCTACTGTTTTCTTTGGTGTTAATAAGCATTAATATACCCACTGTAGATAATCAGGTATGAAGTCCTAAATAATTTGTATGCTCTAGTTTCTGAAGTATTTTCCATAGTACTACGGTAAAGCAAAGTATCAGAACTCGTTATAATTACCTCGTTAGTCTGGCTGTCCTCCAAGTGATCACTGGAGCGACAATCTTTGTGTCATCACCGTCACGTCATTGGGCGGTGATACGCCCAGTGATCCACTGTGTGAAGTTAGCAATTGCAGACAGGACAGCGTTTACATTGCAGTTACGCAGCACAAGCGGCAAATTCGATGCTTATTTTTCGTGAAATAACGAATTTCTAGCGTGCTTTCTATAGCTCGCTAGTGTTTGTTCAGTTAGAAAGAATTTTGGAATATCATCACTACCTCACTGTCGCTGATTGCATGTGATACTGTCTATAGGCATTATCATCTAACACACTTACATGTTAACAAATGTGATAGCGCCCAGAAATTAATTTTAATTTCCACAACTTTTATATAACAATATCTGAAAAGCTATCGTTTATTAGTTTTAGTAGTATTTTATGAAGTAGTTATTTTTTATGCCTTCATTATTTTATAATTGTACCAAACATTGCTCAACTCGTACGTATTGTATGTAATAACATTTTCTTTGAATAAAAAAAAATTTACACTTCATGATTTTTTGAATAATTCAATATCAAATACAAACTTTTTCTGCGCTGTTGCAGCCATAACAAAAAAAAACTAATTAAGTTGTGGAAATTAAAATGTTCACAACATAAACTAATATCACGGACTACTCCTCAAAGTTCAAACACGTTTTAAAAAAAATTTTTATTCATGCAAAAATGTCTTTGTTTTTAAAATTTATTTCATAAACTTATATAAATACGGCTTGTTATTTGGTTATAACATATGTGTCACGCGGGAATCCATGAGGTAAGCGTAATTTGTAAATATTTTCATTTGTTCAACTTGATTAGTATTTGTTATAACGGCCGCAACAAAACCGAATATTTTGTATTTGACACCAAATTATTCAAAAAATATAAAGTGTATTTTTCATTTGAGGGAAATTTCGTTACGTACAATCCGTACGAGTCGAAAAATGTTTGGTACAAATATAAAAATAATAATTTTTTTGTGTTCAGACACCCATAAAGTAGATAACATACTCTTGTGCTACGTTACAGGCATTTTTAAACCTGGTCTGGTGATATATGATCTAGAAGAAATGAAAATATGCAAATACGTTTATTCAGAAGACATATAATTAACGTGTTAGTATATCTAAAAACAACTAATATTTTGGCTGGTTTACTGATTTTTTTTTTTAGTCATCTTTACCTATACTGTTGGCACACGTCACTAAAACGAAACTTTTTGATAACTAGATTCCCGGTTCGACTACTGGTAAGCTATGTAGGTGAGTGGAAAGTGGACATATTTGGACAACTCTTAAAAACGAGGTCTTGGGCGCCAATTAGGGTGAAGTGAGGTGAGTATGGAGCAGCGCCGGAATGCAAGGGTGGGGTAAGTGGTAGATCCCCGAGAAAGCCCCGGTCAGTGGCGTCGTTTGGGCACGATTCCCGCGTGCGAAAATCCGGGAGTGGCCACGCTGGGCATCCAACCCGTTCCGCTTAGTTTGGAGGCGAGTATTCTAACCACTACACTTCCGCGGACCTTTATTCAGGCGTAATTTAAGTTTAATTAGAACACTCACGGCGAAAAGTTAAGCGGTAGGAGGAAAAGGATTTCAAATGCATTCATAAAGCTATTTAAACAGTACCATAATATTTTGTCGAGGTGTCCTCACTAGTGTTTTATACGAAGACCGCAAAGCTTATCCGTTGTTTACACCATTAGAGAAGTTAAAATTTACCGACGAAATTATGGGAACATAACGGAATAAAGCCTATTGTATGTGTTCTCAATGTTCAATTGTTGTGCATTCAACAGTAGTGACTCAAAAAATCCACATCATATACGTTATGTGAGGAGAATTATGAAGCGATTGAAGTCAGGCCTAAATCAAGTGCTGTTGTACTAGTATTGCAAGTTACCAGTATATGTCATTTCCATGGCCTGACGGAGGTAAGAACAGGGTTTAAAAAACACTCTCTGACAGAGAAAATGTCACACCATGAAGGACTGCTCAGAAACAGACCAAAATGCACCCATATATAGAAAAAATGAGCAGAAATATGGCTCCAGTAATAAGAAATATAGGATAAACTCTAAATAGTTGGTCCTCTATGTTGATTGATACATTGGTGAATCCTACGCGGCATCGATTCTATGAGTGTTTGAATAATGTCATGTGGCACTGTGCATCATGTGTTGTTGACCCGGGTCCAACTGTTATCTTAAGTTCGTGGAGAGGGAAGGTATAGAACCGACGCTTAATTGTGTCCCACAGATTTGCAGTCGGTAACAGATCAAGATACAGGTATTGGGGCATTTAACGTGAAGTGGACAACGGAAAAAAAGTGGGGTTCTGAAATTCCATCTTATTCGGCCTAATAGTACTTCTGTTAGGTATAAATGTAAACACACAAAATTTTTTTTATTATGTTTATTTCACAAGTTATAGGCTTCTAAAAGTTGTGGTAATTGAATGAACATTTCAAACCATAATTTTAGTCACTTGGACCAATTATTTGAATTTTTTTGATTTCAAAATATAGCCTGGTGTATATTAAAAATACACTAGAAAATTAAAAATGGCATCTGTATTAGTTTAGGAATTAGATTTATTAATGTACATACGCCTCGTAATGGGCGTGATATCTGGCGCTTGCTTAGGTCGGCTGGTTTGCGCGAAAAAAACTTACTGCTCTGATTTAAAAATTATAACATTATGAAACAACATTGTAACAATGGAAGAACTATTTTATTTTGTAATTTTTGCAACTTTAAAATGGGAATCTATGCTAGAACTGGTCCTTTTTACAAGAAGGCCTGTGGTTGTTGAAATAAAGGCGTGCAACTTTTTAGTTCCTGGAATGGTTATGGCAGATGCAAAACGGGGTTGCAAAATCATTCTCTGACGATGAATATCGTCTTTGGAGCAATAGTAAATGGCTGTTTGTTTTAAAGATGATTTTACCCATTCGTATAATCGCATTGGCGTANTTGTTGAAATAAAGGCGTGCAACTTTTTAGTTCCTGGAATGGTTATGGCAGATGCAAAACGGGGTTGCAAAATCATTCTCTGACGATGAATATCGTCTTTGGAGCAATAGTAAATGGCTGTTTGTTTTAAAGATGATTTTACCCATTCGTATAATCGCATTGGCGTAACAATTGCTCCACTTGAAAGTAACTGTAGACTTGCACGCGTAGCTAGACGTTTGAAATCATCGCATGGCCCCTTTCCGAGAGACGTTGCATGAAAATGTATCTCTGCATCTGCATTAAAATCTTCTCTATAATAAAATAGATTCGCAAAGTTGAATCTATATTTTNATGAAAATGTATCTCTGCATCTGCATTAAAATCTTCTCTATAATAAAATAGATTCGCAAAGTTGAATCTATATTTTAAATGTTGGGAAGCCCCGTCGGTTATATGTATATATAATTTTAGATACAAAAATTGCTTTTTCTAAAAGATGCTTGTGTAGTACGTTTTGGAAAGCGTAGATGGTGGCTGTAACATGTTTTAAGTCATCCGAAATCATAACAATGCTGCCGTGCTTTACTTCACTGCCATCTCTATAGTAAAAAACCTACGTTTGAACTGTTGCCTGTTCGTTATTCCAATGAAAGGATTGAGCAGCATCTTGGACAACAAAACTATAATTTTCTTTAAAATCACATTGCACAAGAATTTGACCCTCATCGATAGTCTCCTTAAGAGTTTTAAAACAAAGCGCCTGTTCCTCTGCAATATAAGCATGAGGTTTCATAGAGTCCAAAGCGTCGCATAAGTCATCTACAAAATTATCAGAATACAATAGTTGAGTAGATATCCTGAAGCGGTCTGTACCAACCCATTTTTCAAACTGCACGTCTGTCACTTGATTGTTACCAAGTATGATTTTTAAATGCTCTCGAATTGCGCTTAAGCCAGGACAAGAATCACAGCGTTCATTTGGCGATGTGTTTGTAGTAATTAAATGACACGTCGGTGTAGGATTGGGACACATCATCTTGCGAAGGCAATCCTTATAAGATGAAAGTTGCATGGCAGTTCCAGCTGTAAGATTGGCAATGTCACTGTTCCTGGTTGTTGGTGCAGGGCACAGCTGATTTAGACCAGTCTTGCACTACTCTATTGGAACAGAGACAAGTGACACTCTAGCTAAAACATACATCCTCCATTCAACATCAGCTTTACGTTTTGATGGTAAGTACAAACATATACCATATGTGTTCCAGAGTGGCCTGCGAGAATACATTTTTCGGGTCTTAGAGTAAAAAAACTTTGTTAAGCCTACCTGGACTTTCGGATATTCATCTTTGAACCTGTGATAAAGTTCATCAGTGTTGCAGAGCAGAAGCTGTTTTTGCATGTGCGTTCTTTTACAATCATCTAATTTAACCAATATAAAATCTTTTTTACCAGACATTTTTCAGCTAATGTTTTCTCGTAGATAAAAAAATTTCACCATGTTTTAAGTCTCGGCTGGTAGTTTGCGGCCACCGCGTGGGTTTGGAGATGACAAGATACCGTATTGACCGACAAATTGCTTTGCTTTTCTCGCCTAGATGTTCGAAATTCTTCTGCAAGTTTATTTTTACTCCATGACGTAGGTGCTATAGTCAATATCATAGTCTTCATAGAAGTAGAAATAGACCGATTATTAAATTTCTTCTTTAGCTGC
Source organism: Clitarchus hookeri (assembly GCA_002778355.1). Classification (NCBI taxonomy): domain Eukaryota; kingdom Metazoa; phylum Arthropoda; class Insecta; order Phasmatodea; family Phasmatidae; genus Clitarchus; species Clitarchus hookeri. The sequence continues at coordinate 18,729 of NQII01013237.1, forward strand.
TTCAAAATGTCTTGTTTTTCTATGGTTGTGTCGGTTTGGATTGAATTATGTTTAAACTTATCTTCGGGAATGAACGGTTCATTGTGGGTGTTTTGCGAAGATTCACTCGATGTTTGACGGCACTGCACAAGTATACAGGGACTAGCTCGCTCTGACGTAGCTCTTACTTCGTCAACTGACCAATGCTATATTGAGAGGTCTAATAGGGTTAAAAAATATTATATTTCTAACTAAGATTTACTTTTTACATTAAACTTTTATATTTTCCATTATCTCAGGAAACATTTACTTTCGTTGCCCTTGTTTCCACAAAATTAAACGATCAAAATATTTTACGTTTATAAAAACTGTACACCGTAATAATTGGCGTAATTTTACAAAAATTTATGTGCCAGCAGAATATTTACTGCAGTCAGTGCATTTGTACACCTAAATATGTTACCTTTGTTAGCCTTCATTCTGAAGGAAAAAATGCTTATCAAATCACTTTCATGTCTGTGTGTCTGTGTGTACGTGTGTTTTACTCTGAGTATGTTTGTGCGTGTGTGTGCCCACATCATTCAAATTTCGAAAGCGTGAACCGAATTTCATTAACTCGGTCTACATATAGTAATACAAACGGATACCTTACTTTTATATTTTTCAACCACGCTGGGCACTTAATTTCAAAATGGCGACAAAAACAGTTCAACCGATTTAAACCAAATTTTGTATGCTGACAGTGCAATGTGTAGTCATGAAGCCCACAGATGAATATTGTTGATGGTTCGTAATTTTTAAAGAAAGCACCACATATATAAATATAGCTTTTACGTATAACTCAAAAACTAATCAACCAATTTTCGCAAAATATGGTATNAAAGCACCACATATATAAATATAGCTTTTACGTATAACTCAAAAACTAATCAACCAATTTTCGCAAAATATGGTATTTATGTAGTACTAAAATTGTTTAGATGAGTTTATATAATTACATTTTATAAGGCACTTGTTTTCAAAATGGCGGTTATACAAATATTATAGGTTTTTTTTGTATAACTATTATACCATTTGACAATTTTTTACCGTATTTTATATGCTGACAGTATCTATTACCTGCATCATGTAAGCCAAACAACAACAACTTTTGACCGTCTTTTTGTACGATAGTGCTACATTAATTAATAAAGTTTTTGTGTAATATCTCGAAAACAATTTCCAGATTCTTACCAAATTTGGCAAACAAATAGTAATGCAGCAGGTGAAATATAAAAATATATGTCAAGTATTTCAGACACTTGTTTTCAAAATTGCTGTCATCTAGCTGTTTTAGCCTAGTATGCTACATCTTCGAGACCATTTAATCAATTCCTAATTAAATTTGAATGCTGAGAGTATTCATAACAATCATAAAATGGGTCCACACGGAGCTTCTTTTGTCCTCTATTTTGGTGCTGAATAATGCTCAGCCTACAGGCTGGTACGAAAGTTTATAACTGGAACTCTTCAAACATGGAATCACAAACTGAACAGCTATACTGCACACTATGGCTTTCACAAGAGCAATTGACTACAAACATATCACCTTATTAGGACACCTACAAATACAAGTTATGCTGTTACCTATAACAGTGGTAATATAGCACACAAGACACCATTTCAATGGTACTTTTTTTTGGAGCCTGACTATTTTTACGATTACTTCTTAAAAAATCAAAAAGATTAAAACAGGACCTGACAAATATGTAAAATGATAAAATTCAGCAAATCTAAATATACAAAACTTACAAATTACACCTTGCAAACGTACTACCTNAAATATGTAAAATGATAAAATTCAGCAAATCTAAATATACAAAACTTACAAATTACACCTTGCAAACGTACTACCTGGAACAAGTTGACACTTGTAACTATTGCACACTGTGTAAAAATAGTCTATCACATTCATACCAAAACAAGGAACAAAGTGTACTTAATCCATCCATAGAACGGCTGCAGTCTAAGGCTTCCTTTTTCCAAATGTGTGACGCTACTCCCCACCTGTGGTGTACAGAATGGTTCGTAGGGTCTACGGTTAATGTTCAGTGGCACAGACTATGGTCGCCTAGAAGGTTGAGGGTATATCACACAATGACTTCATCACGACTTCTTAGTTTTGAACCGGTTTATTTAAGAGGAATTCATTTACTTATTCCCGGCACTGTTGCAGGACTTTATACATACTTTCCCAGCATGTTGAGCGGCGAATTTACTCACACATTAACGCCCTGCGAGTTCAGGCCTGAAGGGCTGGTTACACTGTTCTGGCTATGTTTACGATGCTGTGGGGGCATTAGGTGACAGGACAGGTCCCTAAGTGACGACGTGGTTACTTATCTGCACATGTTGCATGGTAGTTGTTCCGGCAGTTGAGATGTTGTGAGTTGGATGGCCCGGATATGTTCCAGCAGTTGATGAGATCTGGTGAGCTGGATAATCCTGTTAAAGGCCCTCTGTGGTTGGCTTGTTGCACGCAGCTGGCTTCCTCTCGACGTGGCACTTCTCGTTGAAGCTCACCGCTCGCTCCTGTTCTTGGAGTAGGGTAGTAACTGACTGCTTACTTCCCTACCACATCCCGGTGAGGTGACCCTGGACTGGCCTCCAACCCCAGCCCTCGACGTGGGGTTGCATTGGACAATCCCACTAGCTCGACATCTCACTTCTCATTGGAGTTCACCACTCGACTCCACCTCCTCGGTGCGTTGTAACTGACTGACTGTTGACTAGTAACTGACTGGCTTGACTGACTGACTGACTCGCATCCCGGCGTGGTGATACTACTCGCCCGAAGTAACTCTGGTGACTGTATTTGATTCTGCCCTGTGTTCCGCGTTTCGCGCCCCGATTTGGCTGACCCCTCAATGTCGCGACTGACTACCTTCGCATCCTGTAGTGGCGGTACCGAACTCCGCGCCAGCTGCTGCTCGTTACTTCGCCTGTCTTTGCGAACTGACATGGCAGGAAGTCCGATCTCACCCCGCCGTGGTACCTGTTGCACCGACTTACCTTCTCGGCGCAGCTGACCNAACGACTGACGAACTGCTCTCTCTCTCTCTCTCTCTCTCTCTCTGTGGTGATTACGACTGACGAACAAATCCCTCTTCTCTCGTAAATTGGCTTATATCCTTTCTCGAGTCCATCCTTAAGTTCCTACATGTGTGTCTCTTGTTGGGGGAGGGGGGAGGAAGGCGCCATCCACAGCATACTTCTTACACATGCCAGGGTTCATGAAGTTTGGGGGGAAGGTGGAGGCCTGCACCCTGAAACTTACCCTGTTAGCTTATTCTTCCGCAACGCCTGTCCCAGTTGCCCCAGGGTTTGGGTACCAGGGGGTGGGAGGAGGATTCGTGGTACCACTTTCCAAGCTTGTCAGCTGTTTTCTCTGGCATTTTTTCAATTTCAGGCGGAATATGTCTGACTATCTCGTCATTTCTCGGCGTTCACAAATTTCACAGGGCTTGCTAGGGGGAGTTCGAGAAGGAGACCTGCACGGCAGCGACACGTGTAAGGGCCTGGATGCGCTACATCATCTCGGGTTGACCTCTGTATGCATAAATGAGCAACATGTGTCCAAAGTCCCTAAACTGGTTTAAGCTGTCGAGGGGCTGGGGGGAGGGGTTGTGACAGCGCTGCTCTAACACTCTTAATTACGCCACGCGTCATGTGAATTCTGGAACATTTCCATTTAAAATTAACAAATTTTTCTCAGTTATGTCTTAATATTTCTCTTATCTCTACTCATTTAACCAAATTCACCAGACACAGGGAAATATTTTAATAAATTTTCTGTCCCTAACAACTTAAATTTATTATATGTAGAAATTTTTTTACAAAATCGCGATTTAGAGTGATGTGCAGAAGAACCTCTTTCCTCTTCTTGACCGACTAGAGGTTGAGAGATCCAGATACAATATGATGCTTCAAGACTTCTACCACCTCTTATATAACAATTCTCAGGGCAATTTTTATACAGAAGTGGAGTAGTCATATATCGGAAAACAATTGACCGATTCCTATCAAATCTGGAAAACGTGCAGTGCTGTGGTAGTTAATGTTAACTGATATGTTAAATGTACGTCAGAGACTTATTTCCAAAATAGTAGTCATATTGCTATTTAAGTTTTGTATTTTATATAGTCGAAAAAATGTAATGGATTCCAATTAAACTTTGCATGCTCACTATATATGTAACAACCATCAAATGTTTCCACACCAAATCTGTTTTGCCTGCCATTTTGAAAAATAGTATCACATAAGAAATTAAAATTATGTGTTATCTCCGAAATACAACACATTTCTACCGAATTTGGCAAACAAGTAGTACTATAGCAGGCCTTTCAAAATGATAAACTTTGAGAAAGTCAGGCACGCATATTTTCAAAACGGCATCCACATAAATTGGCATGTTGACAGTATCAGTTATATCCATAAAAATCTTCTATGCAAAGACTCATTTCTCTGCCATTTTGTAAGAACGTCCCACTTGAGATAATACAGTGTTTATGACGTATCTAGCGAAACAGTAAACTAATTTCTTTCCAATTTAGCGGAAGTAGTTGTACTGCGTTAACCCTTATAGTTTAAATGTTATGTGTGTATGGCACTTATTTCCTGAATGGCCCCTTTAAAAACATTTAAGCTCAGTGTGCTATATCTTCGAAAATAAGTAACGGATTAAAATTTAACTTCTTTTAGTGTATCTATGGCTATCATCGAATGTAGTAATAATTCACTTTTTTTACTCCTTTTTTGAAGATCGTCACATGAACAATGGAGGTTTTATGACATATCTCGAGGAATAATCAACCAATTCATATCAAAATTTCACGCTTGTGTTGCTACAGTAGGATATGTAGATTAACACGTGTTATGTGCTGCAGGCATGTTTTAATGGAGTTTATATAAATAATTTAGGTTTTTTTTATATCTAGGAAACATTTAAACAAAATTCAGCCACATTTTGTACCCAAAAAAAAAGTTCGAAGCATCATTTATGCATACAGGGATCAGCTTTTTCTGGATATTTTGCAAAATAATGTCAGGTGAGTAAATTGAATACTTCGCCATATTTCCTGAATAATTACACTATTTACCACAAAATTTCACACACCTTATAAAGCCATTGAAAGATTAAAGATTTAAATGGGAACAGACAATGAATTTGAAAATTGTGGCCATATAAATATTGTGATATGTTTGGCATATATATTTAAAAATTCAACAATTTCAATCGAATTGTTTTGCTTACAGTGTCTATTAGAAACATCGTGTACAGAGACTCTTTTTAAGCAAATTTGTAATTTAGCTCTGTTTAAGAAAATACGGATTTTATGCCATATCTCGGAAACCAATCAGCCAATTTCCATAAACTTTTCACACAAGTAGCCTTGTGGTAGGCCATGTTACCTTATGTGTGTGTAATAGGCTCAGACACTTATTTTCAAAAGGATGGCCGTGTAATTATTTCAGGTTAGTGAAGCTGATTATTGACTGATTATATCCGAAGTGTATGATCCGAATCCCACCTGCATGATGCAGTTTGTGCCAAGCTAGCTTAATTAAATGAGTTTTTCTGAATTTGAATCCCGGGTAAGTCACTCGTGTATTTTCATTTTCTTTGTACTGTTTCACATGTTTCTGGTTTCATCTGCAATGACATTGCTGTAAATGAGACGTCATTGCCTACTTACCATATATTCTTTTAAGAACTTTACTATAATGTATTTGCACCCATTTAAAATTAGTTAAATTACATGTACACCGAACTTATAGTTTTATTGAGAGTGGTGTTGAATTCCAATCATGCTGTAGTAGAAAATTAAGTGTAGCATTCATGTATTTTTTCTATATGATTAGTAAATTTACAGACATCACAATTGTAATTTCACCTTAGTGTGTCTTTGTACAGTTACACNTTTTTTCTATATGATTAGTAAATTTACAGACATCACAATTGTAATTTCACCTTAGTGTGTCTTTGTACAGTTACACAAAAGCAAAATAACACATTCCCTGTATTTGTAAAAACATATATTCTGAACATTTTTACATTTTAATCAAGGAATATTACGGTCAGTATCAATACTTTTTAAAATTGCTTTATGCTAATTTGCAAAGTACGTATGTGTAGTTTATATCTTTCACGTGATTGTACTCCTTTCTGTAACTTGATAGTTAAGTATAGTGATTAAAAAATATCTTCAAAATGAGGACACCAATTTACGTCATNACTCCTTTCTGTAACTTGATAGTTAAGTATAGTGATTAAAAAATATCTTCAAAATGAGGACACCAATTTACGTCAGATATACAAAACGTATTTACATGCAAACCGCAAATATACCCCATCAGTGAGTGTTAAACTTAAGTTTTGAACACACAAATTGAGTTATAAGTATTTATTTTCCCTATCGGTTTATCGAATTTAAAAAAAAAAACCTTGTATGTATCTTATAATTCCTTGGGAAATTATTTTAAAAGTACAAATACTGTACTCGTTTTAGAGTTAATTACACATAAAATTTTAATATTAGAGAAAATTTGTATTTTAACTATAAACTTTCAATTGCTCAAGAATATAATGCCAATTTACATATTGATGGTCATTTTAACAATACGCAATGATCGTTTTACAGCTACACTGATATTGAGTGCTTATACAACGCCACGTAGCATTAAAAATAAACAAATTATGATTTTTAAACATGGTGAGGGTGCGTTTTTATACATACTCGAAATGCTTAAATTAAAAACAAAATGTGGTTTATTGAGCCATACATTTATGTAATAATTACATTAATTATTTGAATTATTATACATATGATTATAATATATTAAATTATATAATTATATGTTATGGTGAAATTATTTCACCAAAGCTCTGTAATGATATGTGTATTCTTAAGAAAATTCGTATTAAATTACTTATACGTTAGTTGATTCTTTTACAAATTACGTGACAAATAATAAAATTGCCAAAAAGTTTTGTGTAAATTTATATTAATTTTTTGGATTTTAATTAAATACACACCGTTTATATGGCACTGTTACTATGTTAAAGTCTTAAATTAATCGTGTATTTTCTGGTGATTCGTGGCTCAAGTGAAAATCGCAAGAAGTACACTGAAGAGCCAAAAAAAAAACAGGTATAGGCGTGCGTATGCAAATAACAGAGGTTTGGAACCAATCAGTGTAACGCGATGCGGTCGGCAGCGCCTATATATAACAACAAGTGTCTGGTAAAGTAGCTAGATTGGTTACTGCTGCTACAGTGGCAGGTTATCAAGATTTAAGTGAGTTTGAAGGTGGTGTTATAGTTGGCGCACGAGAGATGGGACATAGCATCTCCGAGGTAACGATAAAATTTGGATTTCGCGTACGACCATTTCACGAGTGTACCGCGAATATCGGGAATCCAGTAAAACGCAAAATGTTTTTAATTTCTGCGGCCGGAAAAAGATTGTTAACGAACGGGACAAACGACAACTGACGAGAATCTTTAAACGTGACAGACTTGCAACTTTTCTCAACCCAGTAGAATACATAATATCATACCAATTTACTGAAATGTATGTNTTAAACGTGACAGACTTGCAACTTTTCTCAACCCAGTAGAATACATAATATCATACCAATTTACTGAAATGTATGTGACTTTTATGAGGGCTTCTAAATAACAAGGGAAATTTTAGATATAGTATTAACAATTGATTATTAAATTTAAATAAATGATGTTTACTGAACTGCGTTTAAAAAACATAATGTATCGACATTAATTTTATAAATATTTTAGCCAACTAAAGTAAATCATAATTTTTATCTCCTGACACCGCAATGTCTATATAGATACACTTTGAACCAGGGTAACCACAGTCCTGATAATTAAACGTAGTAGACACAGTGGATTATACATCACGTGCGTCAACATAACTTAAATGCAACTGAAATGGTTTCCAAAATGTTGTGGACAAAACCTGAGGTTTCATATGAGTCGAATGCATGTTTTATGCGGAAGGTCGAAATAAAAAGTATCCATCTGATTTTTTAAGGACATTACCTCTACACGAACAGGAAAAAATATTGNTGCGGAAGGTCGAAATAAAAAGTATCCATCTGATTTTTTAAGGACATTACCTCTACACGAACAGGAAAAAATATTTATGAATATAGATCTGAAATAGTTGCGAGTTAATTGATTTGTAGGATAGACTTAACATTATTATTTATCCACAGCTTTCCCAGTTGAGAATGGTGGTGGTTCCGCAAATTATTGCATGTTTATTATTTAGTCAGGTCTCTCCAGGAGTGACAATGCAAGGATCAATTGCCAATGTAACATATATGAAGAAGCTTTGGATTCCATGTGGCTCGAAACAAATCCGCGATATTTTCTGTTATTTATCTATGAAGTGTCCTTTTCATGGTTATGGCGCTTGTGATGTAAAAATATAAAAAAAGCTACATAAATTTCCCGTACATTTGTCTGGGGAAGTTATTCCTCTGTCATCTCCGATATGAAAAATTTATGTTTCCAGTATATTCCTACGTCTCATTCAAACAAAGCTTAACCTAGTCTAGAAAGTTTATCAAAGGGAAAAAGCACACTTCATTCGTGTGCGCTCAGTTTAATAGGGTTTTAATTAGAACTATTTATTTTAAGGCGTTTGAAACATACCTATTTTTTCTCTGTTTTCATTCGCATTAGTTGTAAATGAAATATTACAGTCTATTGAAAAATATAAGAAAATTTCATAATCAAAAAATAGCTGCTTTTAATGTCAATACTGGTGTCACAATAGCGTAACAAACGTGATGCAATGGACGCGACGGGATTAAAATAATTTTCCAGCCAATCAGTATTGAGACTTTCGCGACGTCAACGCGACAAAAAACTCTCACGCGACAAGATTTCAGAATAGAAAATATTTCCAATTTTTTCGCGTCGCGGTTGTGACAGGTCTGTATATCTGTCTAACCCGTCATTTTCGCGGTGTTAAAGTTTGATATGCGCTATTATCCTTTTTTCTAATAAGCAAAGCAACGCATGTTTATGCCTAGGTGTAATTACAAACATATTTTCACGCTCAAAGTACCTGCGGACATAGAATGAATTTGTTAAAATAATATCCAAATAATAAAATAATGAAAATTTTAATGGCCGTCGTAAAAGATGTTAGTATGTAGTGGCAAGAAAACAATTTATAAACAGTATTAAAAAATGCTGATCGCGAGGCGGTAAAATCTAGTGTTCACAACAACGTGAATTTTTGTGGTCGCATTGCGGCCTTCGCGTCTCATCTGTCGCACCATTGCGATCCCAGCATTACACAAGTGTGACACTGTTGTGACAATTGGCATATTTACGATACCACCAGACACGTCGTATGTAGGGCGATTTATCAAATGTTCGATTCAAAAAGTGTGAATAAGCCGAGAAAAGTCTATAAGCACGGAAGCCAGAACACCTTCGTGATTGTGCGATTGCCGGACAGAGGCGCGCTGTACACATAGTAGGAATTGATCGCGTCGGAGGAAAAGAGAGAAAGCGAGGCACG
>NQII01013238.1:0-20226 GCA_002778355.1 Clitarchus hookeri
GCCAGTCGGAAGTGTTACTTGGATGCCGGGCAGAAATTTCGGGTGACCAGCTGCGTTCATCGCGCCCCCAGCCAGTACCAGTCCCGAGAGGGTGAATCGGGGAGGGGGGAAGGATTTCCAGAAATTCTTAGTTTGCGTAAAGTATTTAAAAACAGAGTTCTTAGCAGTTAAACGGTGCAGTGAACTGTGGCAGCTGACCCACTAGGGGCTAGGCTCTAGATGACCAGTTTCCTGGCCGGCCACAGAACTCAGGGTGTGTGCCGCGGTAAAGCAAAGCTAAAACTTAGTTGTGTATCAAGAGAAGCAGGGCCGCTCCATCATGTCTGTAGATGCTGACTCTCGGAGGCGAAGTGCATCTGTATCTGTATCTGCGCCGGGTAGCCTGCCGTCCTTTCAGTTTTATTAAACTCACTTAATTTTCGTCCCGGACCAGTAAGAAAATTCGACCTGGTCGGGTGGGCTCGTTATTTAAATTTTTGAATAAGTCTCTTCTGCCAGGTATTTATTGTGTGGTGGAGGCGGGTTTTTTTCCTTTCCCCGTGTAAATTTGGTTCGCGTGGTGTCTCCGGCACCTCCATTGCACTTTCTTGTTTATCTTAGTGTATTAGCGTGCGTTTTTCGGAATGTCATTTCGCGCCTGTTAGCTGTCTCGGGTATGAGGCAACGTTCCTTGGTGCGACTCGTATCACTGTCAATATTTATTCCCAGAGTAACTTGGTTTCGTTTGCCGTCGCCGGGCGGGTTTGCCTGGTTTGTAGGGTTTTTTAATTCAGCTTGTTTCGCTGTTGCTGGACTTGGGCTGTTTCCCTTGGTTCCTCACTCCAGTATTATTTCCCTAAAGTGTTCATGTTTCCGGGTGATTGGGTTACATTTTTCCAGTTTTCTCTTACTTCCGTAATTTATTATTTTAATTCTATTTCGTACACTTCCTTATATCATTTAAAACATTTACGCCTATAGTTGTGCGGGCTCCTAAGTCCCGCATGGTCCAACACCAATATTTAATTTCTAGGTTCTTTTCCCTTTACTAAATTCTGCATTTATTTATTTTCCATTTTACTTCCATCTATGGTTGTGCGGGCGCCTAACCCCCGCAGTTTTCAACATCTTCTTTCAGTTCCTTCTTTACTTGCTTACTTTCCTTTCAACCTAATATTTCGTAAATCACCTTCCTTTCATTTGTGGCAGTCATCTTCCACTAACAATTCCGTTTTTTATAGAAGGGGTTTTCATTCCCCTAGGTTCTGCCTTCGGCTGTCGAGTTTCCGAATAGTTGCTGTAATTTTTTATTTCTTATTTAACTTTCCGCATTACCGTTTTTGGATAATTTCTCCCCTATCTGTAACTATTCCTGATTTTTTTTTTTACATTGTTCATTTAGTGTTCTACCTCCACCAACTTCTGTGGAAGAGCGCCTTTTCATGTTCGATGTTCCTCATATGTCTATTTCTGTATCGTGTCCGTGTGTGTGTGTAATAAAAACATATTAAATCAAATCAAATCAAATCAAACGAAAACATACATATGTTACTTGTCAAATATATGATACGATTTTTATTATGGCAATGGTTATGAGTATGGACAAGACGGTAAGGTCTATTTCGATATTAGCGCAGCCTTTAGAAGTCCGTTATGTACTCAAGGGTTTCTCCTTGAATAGCAATAGATGTCGCTCGGGTGTAACAGGCCCAGTGACGTCATTAGCAGAAACTCCGGTGTGCGTATCGTGTGTGGCTTTTACTAGCTGCAGTTGGGTCGTGGCAAGGAAGCAGTGAAGTGTTTCGCTTATAACAGAAGATCATGTTCAAGGTATGTTACTTTGCGTGGTTTTTGCGATATCAACTATGAATATCTCGCTACAGTGCATGTGCCGGAAGTTGCTGCCTACAAATAGCATAACAGTTTTTTTACTTTTTAATCGGGGAGCTTCATTTGCCGAAAATAAATTTCAACTAGGTTATGTTAAAGTTTTTTCGCGCAGTTTAATAAATTTACATTTGTTGTAACGATTATGCATAATTGCATTACGTAAACTTGAAATCTTTCGAACTCTTAAAAATACTCACGGAGGTAAGGTTTTTCTGGCCCAACATTTGGTTTGTTTAACTGCAGTAATAATTTTAAATCAATTTTTTGCGCAGAAATTTTTGTTTGAGCATCTGGTAAAACCGGTTCATGTATGCTTATGAAAACGTGACAGGTTTTTGTTTTTGTGGTATTAATTTTTTATCCCAAAATAAAATTTAGAAATGCTGCAAAATGGGTTCAATTGTACCATCATATATCGCGTATGGCGTAGCATTGTAAAATTGGGCTGATGTCCCAATTGCACTAAACGATAAAACTTAAATATTTACGGAAACACTATCCGCTTGAAATATCCCGACATTCCCACGGATGCCCCATTTGTTGTAGAGGAGGGTAAGGTAATATGTCAATGCTTCTGACGTCATTGCAGACATATCGGAGACTAAATTGTCGCTGTGTAATCACGTGGTATCGGGTTGTATAAACGTTCCAGTACATGTTGCAAGCATTTTAGCGCTTTCACTCAACTCAAGTTACGATAATCAGTTTATCGCAGTACTATTAAATTGGTAAATACCAAAGATTCAACAAGATTTGCCCGTAGTAAACCTGGATTTATACCTCACTGTAAAGAGCTACCCAAATCTCTCCACTCGCTTGGCACCAGAATGTATTTTTGTATTTAATAATTATGAGTTTAGCATCCGTGGAGGTAATGTGATTACTCGAGGAGTAATAAACCTAAATATTGCAAATATTGTTCCCAAATTCTGAGAGGTTTTGGTGGTCATTAACATTTGGTGTCGTCTATAATGGATTTTTTGTCTTTAAGCTTAGTTCATTAATATTCCATATATTTACAAAACAAATTCTTTATCCAAACTGGCCTGAAATGCATTATTTGTCAAATCTTTACGGAATGTCTAAAGAAATAGTCACGTTAGTTCTTTTAAGTGATATTATTTTTTAAGGGTGAAAAACACTAGCAAATAATTAGGTTTATATAATAAATTTAATGCAGAGCGAAGAGTAAAATTATGCAATATGAATTTGAGAATAGATAGAGCTATATGTTAAAGAAATACATAATTTTCATAATAAACGCAATAAATGTTTAAATTCGGATACATACATATTTAATTAAGGAAAAAAAATTAGGGTATGGCTTATTAAAAACCCTTGAAAAAATCAGGATCTCTCTATGAAATTAAGATTTCTGATCAAGAAAATGTAATATTGACAAATGTTTTATTGTAAGCATTAAGCTAGATCATTCGTCGAGGTTCATGAAATACCGTATTATTCCGAATTCCTGTGTCTAAAACAGCTAATTAGTCAGTTTCTTATATGTTTAAAATCTCATTTACCATTCTGTTATTCTCAAAACATAATTAAAACGTGTATTTTTGTAAAACAATTTATATTTATTCGCAGGTTTTTGCGAGGTTTATTCCGTTACAAGAATTTGCTTGGAATGTTGGGCAAGGCCTGGGAGCCAAGTTAATCGGATATCTGGAGGAAATGGTATTTGATCCTACAATCTCAAGGATAAGAGACTACTTTCAGATTCTCACAGCTAATGGTAAGTTGCTGCTCTGTCAATAGCAAAGTTGCTTTTCGAATGTAAAGGTATTTTATTTTAATAGTTAACAATATCACGTTGATGTTTCGCACGTCAAATTATGATTACAAAAATTCTTGCAGTTAATAATAGCTGGTAGCTTGTCGGTATAGTTAAGTTTCCTTTTAAAGTTTGTACTTTTGGAAAGTGTTACTATACCTCTATTCATTAAATTGTTAACCAATAAGTCTATATCAAATTTATTTACACTTGGACAAAATGGCGTAAGTTTATTTGAAGCTTTGAACTTGTGTGCACATCACTGGAGTTGTGTGGTTTGTGTTCGCTTGTCGACGGTCTGGTCACAATTTTTGCGGAATGAATGAATTTCCGTAAATTTTCGAAACCTAGGAGACTTTTAAATAACTGTAAAATTAAGTTTAAAATTGCAACCAATAATTAACATATAGTCCGTAGTTTAATAACAAACTACCATAAATGATATTTTTTCGTTAACTGCGCATTTTATGATCAAATTTCATTGTTTGAAAAAATAGGAAACTACAGATTAATAGTTTAGGCGGTTAAGGTAAACTACCCCGGCGCTGCTGTAAAAAACTCTTCGTTGTGAATAGTTTGCCGCTTTTAAAACTTTCTGTGCTTTACTATCGGCATTAGTCTGTAAAAACAACCCATTACTTTCTCGGTAGCACTGGCCACGACCCTAACTCATTTTTTTTTGTTAGAGATAAGATATGGAATTCCATTCAGAAATATAATTAATTATTCTATTGTCTCAATTGTAATGTTTAAGTAGTGCCTAAATCGTAATTTTTATTCGTAGGTATTCAGGGCTTAGTCTTCATAACTGTTGCATTTATAAATTCGTATAACACCAGGCTTTTGTGATCTAGTCTGCCTTTATTAGCGGGTGTACAAAACGTGCTCAAGATAATACGCAATGAAGATTAAAAAAAAAAAACAGATTTGGTGGTCATTAACATTTGGTGTCATCTATAATGGATTTTTTCTCTTTAAGCTTAGTTAATTAATATTCCATATATTTACAAAACTAATTATTCGTGCGTGCAATCAGGATTGTTCCCCTAGACTTTAACAAACTAGCATATGCTGGCTGTAAACTTTACATCACTTACAACATAATAGGTGTTTTAAAAATTGCAATAGTCTCCCAAATCCATTAAGAGAAACTTGTTTGAAGAAAAACCTGAACCTGCTGGTGAAACTATAAATGACAGTGGACGCAAATGGGATAGGGAATAAAGGACCTGGCATTTGTGGAATATAGGAACTCTACAAACAATTTCCTGCCTTTAGAAAAACCCTCCGAAGAAACGCATCAAAAAATTAAAGCTCATGCGTGGTTAATGAATAAATTATTAGTACAGAAAGAAAACTTAGAATAAAAGTTAATCTTGGTCAAAGGGGACTGGGTTTAAGCGCAGTTTGCTTTATAAATACAAAGACAGTAAACAAGAACCCAACTACTAAATAGTTTTTGGGACCCAGATTGTGAATAAACTTTAAATAGTATGCGCCTAAAAACTAAAATGACCGTGGCTACCCCGTTTGAATATCTGCAAGATCGTCTAGGCTATGATGGTAAATACGTAATTGCCACAAGCTTGGCGTTGTTTTAACTAAAATCTCTGTAGCTTATTTGCATTTCTAAATATTCCGAAACTCTTATATTGGAAATGTTAGAAGTAATTACCCATTTTCAGGCGGCAAATAGAAAGTATGAAGACGAGAAAATGCTTAAGAAATAAAATGTTAATATTATTTGATTTTAAATATATGCTTAAATATGGAAAATAATATATAAACTTGGTGCAAGTAAATTTAAATTCTAGTTTCAACTATAACAGCAAGGTTTATCCCAAATAGTCTTGAAATTAGTCACGTTTATAAAATTATTACTTTATAAAATTCCCATGACTACTTCGCAAACAAGGTAATGTAAAAAAAAAAATACTCTGGACAACAATTACACTTTTGAAGTCATTTGAATAGTAACCATATGCATTACCGTACTATTCCCGTGCGCACTTATTTCTCAAATTAACGAAAAAATGTTTACATTGTAAACAACCAAGTTTTCTAATGGATTATGTGACGTAAGACAGGTTTTGATTTAGCCACCTTTCGCGTCAGCATGAGAACGCGTCAGTTGGTCGCCGTGGATTATATGAGAACGTCGAAATGTGAATGAGATTAGTTGTTGAAAATAGTTTGTAAAATGTTTTGTTAATTTTAATATTATTTTGCTTCAGTTGTCGTGGCATTTATTAATTTTTGAGATGCCTGTTTCGAAATGTAATTTGAGTACACCATTAAGCGATGAATTTAAACTTTTTTTTAATTAAAGAAACTTAATCGTAGGAGTAACCACACTTCTGAAATTTTATTCACGAATTTTATATATGCTTATTCTACTTTAATATTTTCCTGCAAACTCATACCACTTAATCAAGAATTCTTGTAAATTGATTTAAACATTCTTTTAACTTGCGGGTATTAAGTAATTTTTGTACCCAGTAGTATTTTGAAATAACCCCTCAAAAACAAATGAGATAAAGCATCTATGTATTAGGCTTAATTCAGAATGGCAAAAGCACTTCTAACACTACAGAACGTTTTCATATTTTGATAATTAAAAAACTCATTACAGTGGTATAGTGTCAATCTAATTATAACTATCAATGAAATAGTATTATAGCAATTTCTTCTGCTGTATAGGCGCCACCTTTAAAATGAACATTACTGTATTACGGATTATGACAGTATTTACAAAAGGAAAACATTTGAATTCCTATTCACATACATAACGTGTACTATAGTCGCTCATTGCAGTGTTTCACTGCCATTGCTACTTTCAGGCACGCTTTACGATTTTCTCACCAACATTTGCACATACAGTATCTTACATGGATTGCATTTAATTTTTTCATTCTGAAACTATGCAATACTTGCTGATGTTAGGAGATCGGACTATGTTTACGTAACCCTAAAGAACGAAATAAAGATTGAAATGCAAATGTAACTTTTATTGTATCTGCAATTAAACAAGTGAACCTGGGCAGTTAGGTCACAGGGACATCATAGCGGCGTCAGTTTCACACGTAAAATCTTAGATCTTCTGTTACACATTATTCTCGAATTCACAAATAAAAGAATAAGTCGTCTTCAAATTTACTATATTTTCACGCTGAAAGTCCAAAAAGTGGGAAGGAAACCCTACTCTATGGGGGCATGGCTGTAGCAAGTAAGCTTCATTAGATTCTTGAATTACAATTTAGTAAAATAGAAATTTTCGTTGTGCAGATGATACGTAATAGCAGTGAATATCTAAGGCAATGGTGTTTATGGCCTGTCAGTCATGCCCCAATGAACCTACAATGAAATAGGACATGTAACAATCTTACACAGTATGAGTCACCAGACAGTTCACTGCGTGTGCTATTGTAAGAATGAAATATAATCTGTTGGTGCACTACACACAGCTAAAACTTAAAGAAATAGCAGAAGAGACAAATTATATCATTACGACATAAGAAAAATTATAATCCAATATTGCACACACATTTGGAAGAGGTTTAAACTAGGGTATTATCAAGTGACCTAAAGTTAACTTCATAAACACGTATAAACCTAATCCTNCTTCTGTTACACATTATTCTCGAATTCACAAATAAAAGAATAAGTCGTCTTCAAATTTACTATATTTTCACGCTGAAAGTCCAAAAAGTGGGAAGGAACCCCTATTCTATGGGGGCATGGCTGCAGCAAGTAAGCTTCATTAGATTCTTGAATTACAATTTAGTAAAATAGAAATTTTCGTTGTGCAGATGATACGTAATAGCAGTGAATGTCTAAGGCAATGGTGTTTATGGCCTGTCAGTCATGCCCCAATGAACCTACAATGAAATAGGACATGTAACAATCTTACACAGTATGCGTCACCAGGCAGTTCACTGCGTGTGCTATTGTAAGAATGAAATATAATCTGTTGGTGCACTACACACAGCTAAAACTTAAAGAAANCAGTTCACTGCGTGTGCTATTGTAAGAATGAAATATAATCTGTTGGTGCACTACACACAGCTAAAACTTAAAGAAATAGCAGAAGAGACAAATTATATCATTACGACATAAGAAAAATTATAATCCAATATTGCACACACATTTGGAAGAGGTTTAAACTAGGGTATTATCAAGTGACCTAAAGTTAACTTCATAAACACGTATAAACCTAATCCTTAAAACATTACTACCAGAGGAGCTAACAGAAAACTCCAAAGTACACTTAAAACTTTCTGCGCACGTGCGCATATCACAAGACTAGTTCCGTCAGATTGTCCATAGCCTTTTCAACCGAGTCTGATACAGATCCGGCCACCAAGAACGCAAACAAATATCTGTAAAGCAAACCCCAAAGGAAGAGATTAACATATGCTCAGGACTACAAAACTAAAGGCACAGTTTTCTGAGACAGTGCTTTGTACAGAGGAACGTAAGTTACATATTCCATAATGAAGTTTGAAGTAAGTGTAAAGGGCGAAAACTAAATTAAAGCCTCAGAACCTTAAAGCTACTGTGAAACATTGTGGTGGAAATATAGTTGTGCGTGTCTGCCTTAAGAATGGGATCTAGAATTCATTGGGAACAATGGACAGATTTGTATATTTGTACATACTGAAGCGCTATTTGCAAAATAGTGCATAAATGTTTTGTCTTGGAACAGNGACAGATTTGTATATTTGTACATACTGAAGCGCTATTTGCAAAATAGTGCATAAATGTTTTGTCTTGGAACAGATTCCTTTCAGCAGGATGACTACCCAAACTGCACAGCAGAGGCCTATCTTTACTTACTATATTATACCAGCCCCACAATCAAACCGTACTCAAAACCTCGGCGTAAGCTTGAAACAAGAATNATCTTTACTTACTATATTATACCAGCCCCACAATCAAACCGTACTCAAAACCTCGGCGTAAGCTTGAAACAAGAATAATGTGTTAAGTAACCAGTGAAACTAGACAAATATTATTCTGCGAGAAAGGGAGTTATCAAGACAGAAACAACCACTCTTCTTGGGCATTTGATGCCAGAGATGGAGGGCGCCAATATTAGAGAACTGTATACTAAGTATAGATAAACGACAAATGTGGTTTTATTTACGGGAAAGCGTGTATTGTTTTTTTGTCGTATAATCACTTGTCCATTTAAATGCAATGTTGTCCCTTCAATTGTCCTTCCATGGAGTGTTTTCTCGTATTGACATGTATTTATACTTTAAAGAGTAAGTATTAATCTCTTATCATTTATAGAAAAAGAAAAATATGTAATTTTTTCTCCCAAGCTAAAATGTACACACACGCACACATCCATGACTGAATGTAGGTATAATGAAGGCCCACGACAGCCTGAAATATTAAAGGTGGGGAAATTAAAGTAATTATGAAAATATTTAATTAAATTTAATTATATATAATAGTTGTGAACATGCATAAGGAATATTTTATTTACACAGAGATGCATTGGTTTGATTCTANTATATATATAGTGGATGTCAGTGATGTGGGTGTGATATGTCTCCTATAAGTCATTCTACAAGATTGTCAGAAATGGCCTGTTCCGCAAATTGAGCAGCTGGCATACCTTGTCGCCAATCCTTGCTCCGACCCCGCCTCAGGCGGGAAGAAAGTGCGGACGATTGCAACTTGTAATTTCACAACTGTTGTGATAATGGGTTAAGACACCCAGGTTGGAGTGCACCACTGGTTGACTTTGCACGTATGTGTTGCAGGTACTAGTGGCGTTGACTTGTTGATCAGACAGCGTCCTACGGAGCCCTGGTTGGAGGCAGCGGCACAGAAGATATTTGACCAGCTGAGGCGCGAGGATGGCAGCTCCCTTTACATTATGACCCGGGAAACTGTGCTTTGTCTCAAAGATGTGAGTGTTCACGCTATCGTCATTCGCAGAATTTTCAACTTCTCCTCTGTGGCTCTGAACGCTGTATTTCCGTGACAATCTTTCGTCCATGAGATTTCTTGCGTCATTTCACCAATCATTATCGCGACTGATTCGTTCCCCCGGCTCATTCTAAAAGTGGAATTTTGCCTTAGGCGCAGAGTGGACGGTAGTTAAAGCATAGTGTTGCCTTTAGGAATCTTTCTTTGGAGGAATTACATTTGGGCGATTTGGGTTCCTTCAAATTTATAGATATATCAGGATCGACATGGTCTGCGCCCTTGCAAAGGGGGTTGGCGAATGCCTTCTCGTCAAGACTGCCTTCAGTAACACGTAATTAAAACCACGCTATACAATTAGTAAGTACGCGGTCTGCTTCACAGGTTAAAAATGGAATGACAAATGTTAAGCTGGAAAAAAAAAGTATGAAAGCAGACCAGGTAACTAACATATAAGAGCTTTTTTGAAACTCTAAAATATAAATTCACTTACCCCAATTTGACATATAGAGACGAATCCCAGAAATTATTTGGCCTTCATAGATCACAGTATTGACCCATTGTACATTTATTATGCAACCACTGAATCACATACGCCTCCGACTGCAATTACTTGGCTGTTTTAAAGAAGGTTAATCGCAATTAATTTAGACAATAGTGCTAGGTCAGTTTTATACAAAATTTGTGTGGTAAAACTTTCCATTCGGAATGCAGTTAAAAAGAAAAAATAACACAAGAGGTCAACTTATGATTCAAAATTATTTGTTGGTCCATACTAAAAAACAATGTAAATATTGTTAAATCTAAAGATTGATTAAAATGAGTTATCTGAACGATAGGGATTATAATGCCTCCAGTTCAGTGTTGAGCAGGGCAATTCTTCTAGCACAAAAATTGACTTAGTGGTGGATGTATTTTGCTCAAAATGCCTTACTTTATTGAGCCCAAAGTTATGGGTGGTAAAAAATTAATCGACATTGAAAGAAGTCTCACAGAATTCTGTAAAGAAATAATCGGATGTGAGAGTTGTATTCACTAATTTTTATTGTTTAAACGTTCTAGAATATATTTTGGTCGGTAAATATGTATTTTATTAATTTCCCTCACTGTTTAATCGCAACCAAATATCATAAAAGGATCAAATCGGTGCAATATGNATAATCGGATGTGAGAGTTGTATTCACTAATTTTTATTGTTTAAACGTTCTAGAATATATTTTGGTCGGTAAATATATATTTTATTAATTTCCCTCACTGTTTAATCGCAACCAAATATCATAAAAGGATCAAATCGGTGCAATATGGTTTCAAGGAGAAGGCTGCTTGAAACTTACCTCTGAGAAATACGTAAAATTTCCCTGCCTTTGTCTAAACGTCTAGTCCCATAAATATGCCACACGTACTTTGCTTTTACTCTTTCCTGTTATTCGTCTAAATGGTTCCGTTGTAACTCCCCAGAACGCGATAATGGTTCAAATTTTCCGGGTATTGATTCTAAAATTCTCCTAAGTTTATACGAAATAGTATACCTTATGGAATTTTTGAAATACATTTCACTACAATGAAGTTATAGCTTAAAATTAACTGCTGTAATTATCTGCATGTCACTTGTGTCAATTGTTAAAAAAATTAAATGTCAGTCAAACAATTATGTATTTTTGTTCAAATATATTGTAGATGTGTTACTACCTTAGACCGTAGGCTTTCCACTCACATAAATGATCACTTGGCATGCAAGTTACATTATTTATTTTAATTGTTTAATCTTTTACTGTGAATGGAACGTTCCTTGTTTTAGGAAATTGGAGCGAAGAGATTTGGAGCAATTATCAGCGTTTGCAGACAAAATGGAGGTATTTTTGAAGTAAAGGTTTGTACAAAATATAATTTGTTGCACCCGTAGCTCTAAATGTTTTACAAACAACCTTTTGGTAAAGTAAGTTGAATGAAAAATGATATATAATAGAAGTCCAGGTGCTGATTTTGTTATACCACTGAATGTTTTCGTCTCAGATGAATTTTTTTAGGTAATATTACACATTCACAAATAATAAAGTTCATAGAATGCATTGCAGAACGCATAAGAGAAATTTCTTGTTAAACAGTTTCACGTAGCAGTACAGAAATTAGTTCAGTTTCGATGTAACTCCTTCCTCACGGACCCTTGATAAATTCAAAACGGATAGGCTTAACATAAGGATTCGATATAGTGCATAGTCAGTTAGACGGATGATAAATATTTATTTCTTAAGGTTACAGTCAAATTTTAAGTTCAGTGAACATTTCAAAATGTTTAGAAACATGGAAATTGCTGAAATATAACAAAGAAGCGTGTAACAAAACGTATAGTCCCATCAAGATAAGTCTACGGCGGAACTTGTACGCACTCCTTAGTTAGTAAGGAACTTTGTGTCTATATTAATACTACACTGTTGTTGCTCGTAATTATGTATTCTAAGCTGTTCTGCCCCCCCCCCTTTTTGAATCTAGAAAACTAGTAAATCACATTCAAATGTATATGAACCCTTAATTTGCATTGGTTCACGTAAGACCTACTGCCGTTAGCAGGTTACATCTACACAAATAATTAAACTTTCGATCAAGGGGGAGGGGTATTCTGTTGAACTATCAAGTAGAGTGGTGACATGAATTTACTGACCCATGTACTCTAGTAGTGACATGCAGCGGGCTTTTTAGGCAATCCCCTATATATTTATTATAATCAGTTTGAAATAAATTTTTTAATTCCTCTGGAGGTAGTCAGAACTATTCATTTTCTAAATTACTTTATGCCAATATTNAATTTGCATTGGTTCACGTAAGACCTACTGCCGTTAGCAGGTTACATCTACACAAATAATTAAACTTTCGATCAATGGGGAGGGGTATTCTGTTGAACTATCAAGTAGAGTGGTGACATGAATTTACTGACCCATGTACTCTAGTAGTGACATGCAGCGGGCTTTTTAGGCAATCCCCTATATATTTATTATAATTAGTTTGAAATAAATTTTTTAATTCCTCTGGAGGTAGTCAGAACTATTCATTTTCTAAATTACTTTATGCCAATATTNAGTTTGAAATAAATTTTTTAATTCCTCTGGAGGTAGTCAGAACTATTCATTTTCTAAATTACTTTATGCCAATATTTAATTTTTTTCATGGTGGTGTGTATATTGCAAATTGTTTTCCAAATGCCTAGACTGAATTTCTCATTTCTCTTATTTAAACGTAATTTAAGTGTTTGACAGTTAAACTACTCACACGGCCGGAGTACCCGCCCCGTTGGCCTCAATTGTCTTTCTGGGCCGCGCGCCGCTGTGGGAATATGCCACATGTGGGGGGCATTTTGTCTTGTAGGAAAGTGGNCAATTGTCTTTCTGGGCCGCGCGCCGCTGTGGGAATATGCCACATGTGGGGGGCATTTTGTCTTGTAGGAAAGTGGTGCTGGCCGTGTAACTGAAGTATCGAATGCCTTGTGTTTGTTACCCCGCCNATGCCACATGTGGAGGGCATTTTGTCTTGCAGGAAAGTGGTGCTGGCCGTGTAACTGAAGTATCGAATGCATTGTTTCTGTTCTTACCCCTCCATGCTTCCCGCTAGGCCACTTCCTTGTAGCTCCTCGGCACATGGCAGATTAAAGGTAGCAACAGACTTCGCTTTTGATCCGGATGTGATTGCTGACCACATGCCACCTTATTTGTACTAGCACACAACTAGGAGCGCTTGGGATGTAAAATTTGTAGAGTTTTAAAAGCCATGTAAATTGTGTAAGGTTTATGAAGTTAAACCCTTTAATTAGTCTTGAAATTATCTGGAAAATGAGCAGTTGTGTGCACTTGCTGTTCGTTCTCTTCTTGTCGATGGCATGATTTTTTCAGCGTGAGGGTATAAGCGTCCGCAGAGCTCGGAACAACCGGGCTTTGTCTTCAATCACCATGCATGGAGGCCACCTGCACTGCCCTAGTACAGGCGACGTCCTTGAGGAACACACCGGGGAAGACTATTCCGAAGAAAAATATGCGTGATTAAAATGATCTGCCTCGGAAAACTGCTTGAAATTCTAAGCTTGAAACGTTTGTGAAGTTATGAGGTGTTCGAACGTATAAACTGCTTAGACAATCGGCAGGTTAACATTTATTAGGAAAATCAATATGGTAGGAGTCGTTATTAAATGTTCCCTTCTATTTAAATTTGAAAATAAATTAGTACAGAGTGCTAGAGCTGGGAGTTATTTACCATAAGGTATAATAAATTGTTAAAATTATTCAACTTGTTGGAGAGTAACAAATTCTATTTAAACAGTTATTTATGGAAAGTCTTGTTTTACAACTGTTCCAATAGGCAAATGTTATTCCTTGGAACGCAAAGCTTTGGAACATTGAACAACGTAATAGTTACGTCCCAGAACGCAGGGATGCGCGAGAAGTGTTTCATAGAAATCTGTTACAAACACTACGTGTTATTTTAAACTGCCAAGGTGGAATTCTTTGCATGAAAGTAACTGTTGGACAATCCCTAGTCAATGCAGCACGTGTTTTGTGTTGTACGGAGTTATAATTTAACTACACAAGTTACATTTACGTTTCGAATAAGCATGAGAAACCATATTAATCGTGCATCGCAAACATGCCTCTTTAGATATTGTACACATTTCAAATACCTTATTACGTGTAAAATATTTTAACAAGCTCATAAATGTATAAACATTTAATTTAAGTAGTTATGAAATATTTTAGTACACAATCACAAATATACAGATGTTGCGAAAATAATATTTCGGGGGGAAAATCCTAAGTCAAGAGGAAGAATTAATGTTACACGAACATAGGTCCGGACGCCCTTAGTTTATTGACTACAGCCACCATCGCATATAGTACATTGTATGGCCCAGGGGGGTTGGACCATGATTGTGTGGAATGCCAACGCAGGTGTGTGTGTGTACAGAATAGGGTGCTGCGTCCTATCAATCGGTCAGTTAGACTTGTCTGGAATAGAGCCGCAGTCACACTACAGCTGTGATGGCATTCCACGTGATTCAGCTCTTTGACCGTGAAATAAGGTATATAATGGGAGCTGTAGTAAAGTAACTAAACCTTTTCGTACTCGCATTGTCATATATATAAGTAGGTGGCCATATCGCCTTTCNAAAGTAACTAAACCTTTTCGTACTCGCATTGTCATATATATAAGTAGGTGGCCATATCGCCTTTCTTTGGAGCTAGACTCCACACCATGGTTTTTTTTATTTGGTTTAAATAGTGAAATATTTAGTTGCTGTATAGTAAAATTATGTTTAGATAGCATATTTTGTCATTGTAAATTGATAAAAAACCGACTGAGAACACTAAGCTGTAAAAGTTTGTATTTTGACCCCCAATAGTCCAGCTTGGAAAGTTTTAAAAATTGTATAATATAATTGTAGGTAGGCTTATTTACTGTTCTATGTGGTTCATAATTAGTGAGCACTCTTTAAATCAACGTATGAAAAAATCACTGGCTTCAACTGTGCATATTTTATAACTGCAATCACCGCAATATTCTCAAGTTAACAAAAGATAAAAATTTTAACTTTAAGATTAGTAAGAAATGTTTTAATGTCTTACTAATCGTGAAGTTAAAAATGTTTTGCCACTTGCAGTTTAGTTTCTCTATACCATATGCAAATAAAAACAATATCGTGCTTCTGAAATATTTGACTTCTTCAAAACACCTGGCTAACGTAACGTACAAATTAGATGGTTAAATGTTTTGTTTGTTATTTTTTCCTGTTTCGTGCTGGTGTGGCAACAAAACTGCGATTTAAGATCATTATTTAAAATGTCGATTTGTATTGTAATAAACATAACAATTTTATGCATAAAGTACATATTCCCACGACTATCCTACCTATATTTTGGAGCAAAATTAAATTCTGCATTAAATGTTTGATGTTTGAGGCCGTGTGTTTACTATTGTAAAGTAAAATTCATATCAGTAGATTGTTTTTTCGTTACGGTAAGCAAAACTGCAGGTATTAGCAAATTTTTGTCCNTAAAGTAAAATTCATATCAGTAGATTGTTTTTTCGTTACGGTAAGCAAAACTGCAGGTATTAGCAAATTTTTGTCCTTTAGAAACTGCGTTGCTGAACGGATTTTTACGAAACTTGCATGGTGATAAATATTACTGTAAATGTATGCGGTCAAAAATTGTATAAATTCTGTTCGGCCAATAGTCTATAAATTGCTTATGTAATGGTACTGATAATGTAATAGCAACTCTCGCCATAAAGTTGTGCCTAATATCGTATTAAAATGAACTTCGGAATATTAATGTAATATTCTACTCGTAAATGATGTTTAACCNAAGTTGTGCCTAATATCGTATTAAAATGAACTTCGGAATATTAATGTAATATTCTACTCGTAAATGATGTTTAACCTAATTCTTATGTCCTTTAACGATTGACTGAAACAAGTTGTTTTTATGTCTATAAAATAAATGTTTAAATCTTAGGCTATTCTGTTAGCGACCGAAATCATATTTCGTCTCCTCGGAAGTGACGGCCAATTAAACATTAAATTACTTTTGAACAGAAAACAACTGATCGTCGATATTCACAAACAAATATTTGCTGAAATTAACATGTGCGTGATTATAGTGCTAATTAAAAAATGTATTACTTTCTGTTTATAGCGTGAGCTAGATTTAAACATCAGCTGAAAGTCATGTGGCAGTGTTTATTTTGATAGGTTCACGGAAAGATACGCAACCTATGGAATGAAATTAGAAATATAGCAGTCCTTTCATGTGTCACTTTACCGTGAACAGCCCTTAACTAAAATTTGTCATGATTGACGACCAACATTAAGAATGCATTCTGTAACAGTAAAAACTGTTACTTGCATTAACTGAACGTATAGACTAAAAACATAAGCGCCATTTTATAATTTTAAAAATAACTTATAATCCAAAAAGAACACTTGAAATGAACGGATCTAAATATGACTTTTTTTTTTTACAAAATGAATATTCTCTATGGCAGAAGGTTATCGGCGTATTGACAAAAAGCTTCGTATGTAATTAAAAGGGATAATGTAGATTTATACACTAAGTTGTTCCGTGGGTAAGCTGCTAGCAATACTGTTGTACATAAATCATAAAAAGAGCTATGAAACAGGTGATCACTGCAATTGTTTTTATATGTATTAAACATGTTCACAGGCTTGGCGAAATGTTTCATACACATAGTTAACAAAACAACCTGGTTACATCCGTAACATGTTAACAATGCTATCCTAAGAGCAAACTAGTATAGTTGTAACTAAATAGTATAACGAGAGTACGGAAGGGAGAAAGATGGCACCAACTTATACTATCCTTATTTTCAATGTACTTTGTAAGAATAAGAGGGAAGGTGAATATTGCAAGAGGTTAATGTTAGTTAAATTTTATTACTTAATTTATCTGCGCCAGCATTTATTTATTTTTAATCTTATACACTAGTTTTACCAGCAAATTTAAATCACCTTTACATTAGGTAATTTGTGTGCAGAATATATCCTGCCTTGAAACAAATACTTAAAAGGTACGAGCCTGATTTTACACAGCGGAAATTAATTGCATTTGTTCAATAAATGTACTTAATTTATGGGAAAAACAAATGCACAATGTCGGCTAGAAATAGTTAAATATCGTAAACATCAGGGCTCATTTTGTCATGTTAGCAAAGGCAGTTTACACAATTTAAAAGTATAACATTTGCAAAATGAATAACCCTGAAGGTGCCATCTTCGGGGCACGTAAATGGGTACAAGCATAGGACATGTTAGTATGAATAAATAAAACATCAAAATATTGTACCCCACAAAGCGTGTATTGCAGGGTGCACTTAGTATGGTGTTGGACCATCCATAACACAGGCGACGATAAGATTGGGCATGGAGGCAGGCAGATATCGTATGTTATCCTGTGGAAAATCCTTCTACATCTGGCGCAGTTGACCCTCCAAATGCATGGTAGTTGCTGCTCAATCTGGTTCCAAACATTCTCGATGGGCTAGAGGTCTGGGGACCTTGCTGGCCGAGGAAGCATTTTGACATCAGGAAGACAGGCCACAGATAGCAGTGCTTTAAGCCCAGGCACTGTCCTGCTGGAAAATGGTGGAAAGCTGCGCCAGAAAGAGGAGCGCACTTGCTCACAGAATTTTCTAGACTTATTGCCGCGCTGGAAGGGTTTCTTTACCATCACTATGGTGCGGGAATCGTAGTAAATTGCGCTTCACTCCACGACCACTGTAGGGGCGGTGTGCAGCTCTACGATGAAGCCTTGGTCACGTCGCTGGCCAGGATATCTCTACCCGAACTAGGCTGTCGTCAGTTTTCAGACAGAACGGCGATTCGTCAATGACGAAAGGTGCTGTGATTCCAGTTTCCGGCTATTTGCACTTGCTAGAAGATAAGATTGTAATTGTAGACTCTGTAAGAGACTCTGCGACGAAATGTCCCTCTGCTAGCCACATCTACATGGAACTGGTGTACACAGGCTTATCGCCAGCTGCCGCGTCATTTCTCTGGATGGTGCCCAGCGACGTCAGTCTTTACAGCTTGTCGCACGATGAAACTATCATCCATGTTGGTGTTCCGCCAGGAGTGAAGAGTCTATTCGACTGGTGAGCACCCTCGTGTTCCCACTGCGTCACACACCCAGAGTAGGCAGAACTGTGAAAGTAGCAAGCAGTACGCCGAAACGTCAAACATACCTCACAGGAAGTCGGCGATGCGGTCTCTCAAACTCCTCCACCTGGGCAAAGCCTTGTCGAATACGTAGTCTGAACTTTACTTTGTGGTTCACACTGCTACTAAGGCCCTATGAAGAGTATTGTACCTATGAATGAGAAGGGCATGCATGCCCCTTAGTGGCACATCCACGGAAGCACACCGCATTAAACGCAGATGGGAATTGTCAGCCTTTGACGATACCGTATGCTAACCTTTGTTCTTTCAAACGATAGTATCGGTCGCTAGATGCTAGCCTTTCAGTTCTAAAACTCTAATAATTAATAAAGCGAAAATCTAATGTTCAATCAACCAAATTCAATATAAGGATTATTAACGTAACTTTCAGACTGAGAATTCACTGAAATTTAATTCATATGACAAAATGATTTGTATTATCTTTGTTGAGGTTCATATAAAGGGAGTACAATATTTTCGATAACAGCAGGGTAGAGCATATTGTACCGCATCCCCCCACCAAACTTGGTATAACGAGAACCATACTCCATTTGTTTGCAAATTATGTCGAAGTAGGTCTTACTGTACTGCCAAGGTTTGAACAGAGGGAACTACAAATTCTCATTTTCGTTGGCAGATTGTAAGACTTTTCAGGGGTTATATGTATGTATATGCACAAACATATTTTTATATTAAAACATATGCTTAGGCATGTTTTATATTTCCATATAATCTGCTTATAATCATTTAAACTATAAATAATATATAACCAGTATTACATGTAAAAGTTTGTATTATATATAACTATTTATAAACTTTATATATAGTCGCCGATATCTGCCCTATCATAGAAGGGAAGAGACACAAATTATACCGAAGAAAATATCAGAATTTCGCGAGAATGNCACAAATTATACCGAAGAAAATATAAGAATTTCGCGAGAGTGTGGTAATGCACGTATTAATTTCAATTGACCTACATTTTTTTTGGCAGTATGATAAGATTATTTGTTTAGTTCAATAGTAAAAAGAATCTCGATTTTATACAATTAGCTGGCAGCAGCTCAGTGATGTTCTGACACGGTGATTTAAACATTTAATTGGAAGGAACACACACCTTGTACGGAAGATTGTTCACGCGTACAAATGACTGTGATTAAATTTGAGTCTGGATCAACCCCTTCATCGTCGAATCGCAGACATTGCAGATACTGCGACGAAGTATATGCGTTAGACAACGCGCGCAGACATTAGAAGAGTGAATGT
Source organism: Clitarchus hookeri (assembly GCA_002778355.1). Classification (NCBI taxonomy): domain Eukaryota; kingdom Metazoa; phylum Arthropoda; class Insecta; order Phasmatodea; family Phasmatidae; genus Clitarchus; species Clitarchus hookeri. The sequence goes on from NQII01013238.1 coordinate 19,572, forward strand.
CCGAAGAACCCATCTCGTGTTATTTTTAGCTGCAAAAACGGTCCTAGGCAGTTCGCATGAGGTGATTACTAGAAAAGACACGCCAAGGTCTGTAAATAGTGTTCCTTCTCCTACCGATAAACGGTATGTGACTACTTAGCTTCCTCCTGTTAACAATACGCTGTATAATGTACATCGAAGGCGAGGAAACTATGGCCAATACTAGCAACGAACCGTGTGCCATACAATCGGTTCGTATGAAATATACACTTTCTAAACTGGTATGTGAATATAACGATCTAAGAAAAAAAACCATGTAGCACCAGTAGCTGCGAAGAGTTGCCACACGTCGTTTGTGCTGACGAACGAGTGGGCAATGCCTCTTCACAAAAGGGAAGGACCATGGATACGATAATTAAGTGTTGACAATGAAAACAGATTCTTGTCAATGTCTTCACATCTCCCCACCGACTTTTATTTGTGCTCTTTTTGATTCATTGAACCTTACCGCTTTTCTGAGAGACTGATTATTTCAAAGGTGAATAGTCAAATNTGAAAACAGATTCTTGTCAATGTCTTCACATCTCCCCACCGACTTTTATTTGTGCTCTTTTTGATTCATTGAACCTTACCGCTTTTCTGAGAGACTGATTATTTCAAAGGTGAATAGTCAAAT
>NQII01013239.1:0-20887 GCA_002778355.1 Clitarchus hookeri
CCTCCACCTATATACACGGTAGACTAGGCGTTGATAGGGTGGGATCGAAAATACGAGTGGCAGTTGTGCGCCTTCATCATCAGTGCGGCCAGAGATGAATTTAAAGTTTCGTGTTATTCCTCGCACTGCTATGCGCAGGAAGTCTACGTGTGATGGGAACTCCACGACTGTGGTTTCGTACTACTAAGCTACCACTCGGTGCTCATCAATTGAGTTCATAAGGCAGATTGGTAGGTAGGGCTTACGTCTCATCGACAACGAAGTCTTTAGAGACGAATCAAGTTCTTCAGATAAGCAGAACCGGGGAAGAAATCGGCCATTTCCATCCCAGTATTTACCTGAAGTGATTTCGGGAAACCGTGGAAAACCGAAATCAGGGTGGCCGGGCCGGGATTAGAACCCATGCCCTCCCGAATGTGAGTCCGAATTAACACTGGAGTTAGGACGCAAATTTTCACCCATCGGATGGTTAGATTCGGTTGTGAGCTGAGAGATTCCTGAGGCACCTGACACCTGGGTCTTCAGCGCCAGTGGCGTTGAAGTGAGATGGAGTAAGAGCAACGTCGGAATACAATCGTGGAAGAAAACTAGAGTACTCTGATACAACCCGCAGGCGAACAGCAACATCTTCCACGCTTCCCACATGGGGGAATCGAGAATAACCGACGGTTAGATGTAAGCCGACCCTAAGTGTATCATTATGATCGTCATATTTGATGGTGTTTCTGCTTACAAATAGCACCCATGTACGAAAACGCTGTACCCAATCGCAGTCTTGCGCATCAGTCAGCTGAACAGAATCCTGGGAACCGAATATTCTATATTTTCAGTTGTGTGTGTGTGTGTGTGTGTGTATACACACAAATATAAATGTATATATATCCCATAAAAACGTATGAAGTCATCGGTGTTGATAACATTATCACTAGCCAACATGTCTGCAATAAGAAATAAAATGTGTTAACCGACATTAAACCTTTACACGGGGTCAATTTTTGCCGTTTACGTATGTAATAAATTTCGAAAATCACCTTAAAAATTTGCTACCTGACGGAAGACCGTTCATATTTAACACTTTTTTTTTTAATTCTTTTCGTCGAATGTGTGACTGTCGTGGCAACCATATTGAAATCGCGCAGTACATTTCCTTACCTCGTCGCTGACATACAGATAACCTAGCTACTTCAGAGCTGCTGAAGCTACTGTGAATCGCAGTGTGGACAAAAATAGCTATTTTACGAAGAAATATGTTTTTTATTTCTGACTTAAGGATTTTGATATAGTTTTTATAATATATGGAACAGTTTGTTGGAGTAAGCGCTACGGGAAGTGAATTATTTTCTTTTAAGTTTTGATCACGAAGCACTTCCGTTAAAACTATCGCATGCATGTCTTTCTTTATTTCAGTTTAAATTAAAAGGACGATTAACGTTATAAGACCGTCGGGGAGAATTTTGAAGGCACTTCAGCAAGCCCGATAGGTTACATGAGAATGGCCAGGGCTACATCACGCAGCCCACAGACAAACAAATTGTCTCTGTAGTTTGTCAGTTGTTTATATACGTAGGCCTACTATCAGAGTCAATAAGTTCGTCGACCGACTCGAATGCAGGAAGCCACACGCCACGGTATTCGTGATATCTTTGGGTGCTATAAACCAAACTTAGCAGCTTCTCAAAACTCGTGAATTTGAAGAGTCTGCTCGGACCCGTATAAATAAAACCAGCTCTCATCAACCCTCTTCGCGAGCAACTTCTTGATGGCCTCGATCAAGATCCGGTATAAATAAAACTAAGCAACTGCTGACGTTTACGAGCAACTGCTCGCATTTCCGTGAAGTTCTACATTTTCCCTTTTAAACACGCGCAGTTCTTCGGAGTTTATGCTTCGTTGTTCGTTTTATTTCTCCTTTCCGGAACAACCGACGTTAACTCCGCAACCGCGTTCATCAACAGCACTTGAGTAGATGATACATCCAACGAAGGACCTCGCAGAAGTGAGCAGTAGCTCAGTTTTATCTATGCCCAGTGTAGGTCGAAGCCATCAAGCAGTTAAGGGTTTTGGATAGTTTCCCTTTATTTCATTCCTTTCTTTTCTTATTTTCACCGNGGTCGAAGCCATCAAGCAGTTAAGGGTTTTGGATAGTTTCCCTTTATTTCATTCCTTTCTTTTCTTATTTTCACCGTTTGCTCCCGTTTTCTTTCACTCTGTTGTGTAGTAGAGCGCTTGTTCGCGCTGGCATACACGTTCCTTTACTTTTCTGTTATTATTTCTCTTGCTGTACGGTGTGGTGAAATTCATGTAAATAAACAAATTACAAATTCAATTCAGATTCCATCAAGCAGTTCCTCACGAGGAGATCGAGGAAAGCTGTCCTTTATTTATACAAGCCGACTAGATGCTACAAGTTCATAAGTTTTGAGCTAAACGTGTTATACCACCCAAAGACCGTACTACGCAATACCTATATGCGCTGATGATTGCTTGCGGGATCGTACAGACGTTGGAATGTCGCTGCATTATAACAACTGAAATAAAGATGAATTTAATTTAATTGGCGGTAATTACGGCGCAGAATTGAAGCCTTTCGACTAGCCGGGGAGTAGGCTACATATTAACTAATCCTAACTCACCCCTAAAAAAACGGAACAAATATTCATATGTCTTAGACGTGTTTCGAACGAAGGATATCTAAAACCCGAATCCCGTTTGTAACAGACGTATTTCACGGATGTTAGTTTATCCTCGGATTCAGTGTACAAGTTCAATGCTTGATCCGACATCGCATTCGTTTGTGAGGTTTCGTTGTGGTGTGCAGACGAACACTCTAACAATTTAATTTAAATTTTTCAATTAATCCTTTGTGGGTAGGGTCCGTGGCACGGTATTTCGGTTAGTTGTAACATAAACCTGCGGCTAACGATACTGCGACACCGCTCAAGACAAGTACGTGATTTAATAAATATTTGTCTCTTTGACAGTCCTCGCTTTATGTGGTCACATATTCTTGGTAGAAGACGTCAGTCAGTATTCCGATCAAGTCTTGCACAACCAAATAAACTCGTGATATCCGAGATGGTTTTTACGCGCGGCATCATCACATGTTTAAAGGTCGTAAAAATCTTAGGTCACAAAGCCGCGGGAGCTGGGATCCCCTCTAGCCGGAGATGACCACGTGAATGGGTATTCCACACTTTTATGATCTGAAATCGCACACAGATTATAGCATCATTTGGGATCAACGCATGGCTTGAGATCGACCTGAATTTCATTTGGAAACCCACATCGTAGTAGTCGGAAGACGCAATACAAGATCCAAGAAATATTTAGAAATATTAAGAAGATATGTATAAAATTACGAAAGGGCTTTTCATCTTATTAATTAACATTACCTGTTTAGGTAACAGTTAAAATTAAAATTATTACATACATAAAAAATCTACACCGTCAATCTAAAAGCGTTCTTTTAAACGCGAAATGCGGTTCGAGGTAAGAAAAATGCAACTAACGGTTTTATTAAGCGAACTTGATAAATGTGATTTATTGTGGCAGAGTACAGACATTATCCGTAAAACAAATACTTAAAATAAAGCTACGTAAACCATACTGATTACACCACAATTGCAAACAGACATAAATTCTTTGTTGAAAGTGAGTTTTGTACGACGTCGTCTTTTAACAACCATTTGAAATATTTGTTTCGTTTTAACCCCCCGAACTTTATAATTGGAGCCAAGATAGACGAATCGGAGATCACGAGTGCTAGGGTTTCGTCTGCGCGACACATTTACAGATAAACATCGACCGAACTTACTGTAACGGACCAAAAGTCGTTAAAAGGGAAATTACATTTTGCGACAGTACACACGCAAGGCTTTGGTATAAAATTAGTGTATTACCAAGAGTGATTCAAAACATACCGCTGTCCCCGAGGAGGAAAGTTTCTTTCCAAAGTTATCGTTCTCTTCGATCGCAAAAACTCTCCGGTGACTCAACGCACCAACTAGTTTCACCGCACGCGACATTATACCATAAAGCTGTTGGTATATATCGTCCTTACCACTTATACCGTGTCAGAAACGAGCGTCAAGTTAACCGAACGTGCTTGTCGAATATTCAAGTTATAGTACGGAATATGAATCTGGATACCGGAACTCGTCATCATAGCGTAACAAGTTAGCTAATAATTTCGAGCAGTGAACGTCATTATTTTTGACAGAGAAGGAAACGTATTATTTGTATAGGACATTAAAGGTTGTTCACGATAAAGCGAGCACTTTTGAAATCAACCTTTGAAAAATGTCACTGCCCCTACCTGCGTGTATTCTAACGGGCACACTGACTGTCGCGCGCCCAGTAAAGTTGGCTACGACGGAAAGAAAGTAGGTCCATCGCATGTCCACGTTAGATTACAAGTTTTAGGTTAACATTTTTCAATACTAAAATGTTTTATTTTACCTTTCGTTTATTTATGTTGCATATAAGTGTAAGAATAAAAATATTTGTAAAATATTTTCTTTCCTAAAAAAATGCACAGTTGCCCTTAACCGACGAACGAATAATGTGATCAGGCCAGTGGTAACATTAATTGTACATATGGTGGAATAATACACATTGTGCATACAAGTAGATCTAATGAAAAACTTTAAAAAGTGCTCATTTTACCGAGAAAACAGCCTATAGTTAGATCTCACATCTGATTTTACTATAGGTTTTGCTGATTTATTAATTTTCAAGGTAGTTGTGAATTTAATCATCATCGTTTTAGTTTTATCTCTTCTGAGATTCTTGGTTGTCATAACAGTATACCTATAAATTATTTGCAAAATCACTTTTTCGTAGTAATAATATTGAAATAACAATTTAAACTCTTAAAACCAGAAATACAAAAAAAAATCTATTTAAGAAGTCTTAGACTGTTTAAGAAGCTGTAAAAGTAACACGAAATTGATTCTTATTAATATAATAATGTTTCATCACCTGAGAAAAGCAAGAGGAGATATTAGATATTTCTGACGCTTCCCTCCCATTATACGAAACGTTATCAACATGGCAACTACTTAATTTAAGTTTCTGATATTCGCATCCGTGACCGCAGATATTTTCAGTATTTTAATTTGACGTGATATCAAGGAAAGAAATTTATGTTAAATGTTAAACCTATATGATGAGTAATTAGAAAACTATTACAATTTTTATAAAATTTTATGGGTAAGTAAACAAAATAAATTTTATAATTTTAAAAACTTTACGAATAAGGCTATAATTTGCGTTGTGTTACGAATTATTTATATTCAGTTTTGAATACCATATCCCACTGACACCAAAGCAGATGTAGGCAGCGCGAAAAGGAAAAGTATTCATTAAAGTTATACGCAACAGTAAAGGTCTTTGGTTTTACGTCACCCTATCACATCAGCATATCTGATTATAATGAGCTTTAAATCATTACACAAGGGCTTATAAAACTGAGTGACATCAATGTGATTGATGAAAGCTACCATTTGGCCGGCTTCATCACTCAATATGCGTGACATCTTAACACGCTAAGACACATAGGATCCGTACTTAGAGCGTATAATCGTCTACACTGTCCCATACGGAAGTATGCAATGACGTCTGCAAACATAGTTCCATACAGTTTATCCGGGCCAACCGGATTAAACCAGAATCTGTATAATACGGAAAATTAATAAAGGATAACGGAGTATTGCCGCACAAATTACACACTGCACACGTTACAACTTACCCTTTATTTCACCTAAGTCTATAAAAATGATAAAATCAGTTGCTACATGTTCTTTTATATCGGGTTGGTTCCGTATCGCTGAAAAAAAAAATCGGGCGGAATTCAAAGATATTTTTTTGTTGTACTTACAGCCACGAATCAACTAAAATTAAAATACTGAGCATTACCATCGCACTTCATCAACAGGACAACGAGCAGTAAAAACAAAACTGTTGCTTTACTTCGGAAATTTTTATATCCTTGACGAATTCTTACGTTGGAATTGTTACTTCAATGCGTAATTACGCTACGTAAACAATAATCTAAGGCGTAAGGGACCATACAAATATATTCGTTATATTTTTCACTGTTCCTAATCTGAAGTGATCGTCGTGATAATTCTTTTTTTTTTATTACTTAACTGCTATCATGTGTTAGGCCTCGGAATACGTAGATATTTCGATTCTCTGAGAAACAATTTCCATCATAAAATTTAGATCGCGTGTAGACAAAGCAGCAAGCAAACATTTTTAAAAAAATTTTTGTCTGTTACATATAATATTCACTGACCAGTTCGTGTTCAGAGCGGAAAAAAAATGAACGACAAAAAAGGATTGTTTGCTTTCAATCTGCCAAACACAAAATTTCAATTCCCGAGTGGGCGAGGCAGCAGGATACATCCAAGTAAATGACAAAAACACTTCATGCAAATAAAAACGGTTAAACTATGTCCACGGTCAACTGAGCGCATTTAACATCAACCTTTGAAATATGCCACTGCTCCTACGTGCATACATTTTAATGGGAAAACTGGGTGGCAAAAGTTGGTAACGACGGAGGGAAAGTAGTTCCACGTCTAACCGTCGAATTAAAAGTGTCATGTAAACATTTGCAAATATTCCAATTGCATATTTGATTTATACCTTTTTATGATTGTAGATGTAAGATGCAATATACAAGAATGCGTACATTTGTGAAAGATTTGCTTTTCTAATAACTCCATAGTTTCATTTGATCGACGCATTCAAAAAGTGATCAGGCTCAAGGCAATATTGATTTTACAGATGATGGAAGAATACGCATTGTGAATACAAGCAGTTCTTCGATAGAGTATTCAAAAGTGCTAATATACAGAACTTAAGGGTCTAGTAATCATCAAATTCTTCTTAGACAAATTTATGCAAGGCGATCACGCAGGCAATTCGCAACCATGTTTTCTCTCTATGTTATGCACAACAGAGCACACACATTAATTCAGTACATATGAGAGAGAGAGAAATCTTCAGTAATGCTCGGTTTTATGCAATAAAAATTTATATCTGGGATAACTCTGCATACTGTACTGTAATTAACAATTCGGATATACCAGGAATCCGGATTTGCAAGGGTCTTTTGAGTTAAATTCCACTACGTTTCATACGATTTCAATTTGTCACATTTTTACCGTCGACTTACTTTGTTGATGGCTGCCGTGCAAACATCATAATATCTCTTAACACCATCCACATAACCTTTTGGCCAAGTGGTTGTGAAAGGGGCATTCTTAAATAAGTAACTAGTTTTAGTAAACATTTTACGTACGATGTTACGAACTAGCTTAATAACAACGAGTTCTATGAGGCATTGAGTAAGAAGTCACTCGTAAAATTAGGCATGTGAATAGCATTTTATTGGAAAATTATTTAAAATGTAAATTATAACTAACTATGCATTAAACTCATTTTTCCAGAAAAAATGTAAAGTTTTATAATATTACATTTTTTTTTTTGGATATATAGTTTGACGTATGATTCATTATTTTCAAAATATTTTGTCCCACTTGTGTAAATAAGTTTGTAAGATGAGATGTTACTCTCATACATGTCGCACAGGTAATCGGAAACCGCCCAGTCTTGCCAGATCACGCGCTCCAAAACTTCAACTAACCTGATTGAGTTATTATTTCTTGAACGTTTGCAAAGAAACATTCTTTAAACTTCTTCAGTCGTAATAATTAACTTATCATACAGATCGGAACTGTCATGTCATGCCATTAATCTGCGCGTAATTAACTTGTTATACTGTAACCCGCAGAGACGTGTCAAATGTAGAAGGATAAAAATATACAAACCCATCTGCCACAACATTTTAGCGTTCGATAATAAACATACTTACACTGTAGTAAAAATAAACTTGTTATTAGTAATAGTTATAATACCGGACATTAGAGATTAATTAAAAGGCACTGCTGGCGACGAAACACACGCGATACATATTTAATTGAAGCCAGTACGTATATTATAACATTTTCGAAGCACACAGAAAAACTACTAGTGTAATTTTTTTTCCCCTCCTCTCTTGAAGTTTTACGGTAAAGATATTCAGTTGTGACACCCACGTCATTAGTTTATCCCGTAAATTAAAGGCCTCTCCAAAACCCTTTTCTCTGGAAAGGTATATCATGTAAATATATTTTTTTGAATGGACACTTAAATAAAACAATTATGTCCCATTTTTATTGGTAGATCTAACATTTGTAATTTTGATTTTCCCGACTGCGAGTAATGGAATTTCTCGTACTTTCTCGTGCCTTGCTTTCAAATTCGTTTTTATTTTGTTAAAATGGTCAACGACGCATGGGGTTAAGGTGCTGTGTTAAATAAGAGAAAAAAAAACGTATCCGTAGATATAAGGGTATGCGAACTGCATCACATTTTTTTGTGGAAACCATAAATGTACAGTTTGTTTGAGGATTGATGGACCCTGCTGAAGACACCCGTAAATGAATTTGTGTCTTCTAAGTTTTAGAGAAATGTCATGTTCAATTGGCTGATGAAAGCAAGAGTGTCTAGTGGGTGCCATATGCAAAACACTAAGTTTTATTCTAGGCAGGCCCCGGACTTAGGCAACGGGCGCTCTGACGGCATTTTTTATTAATACTTGCAATTTATCTTTCTGGTTTTCGGCAGCATGTTTCCGGAACTCAGCGCCCCTCAACTTCTTAAACAACTCGACTTTCAAATCAAGGCTGTTCTCACACACAACTCACCAAAGCAACATTAACGAAGGTGAGTAAGCACAAACATTTAAACGCACTCGTGACAACGAAAACATCACACCGACACCTTACAACTCACCAACCAGCGCGCAGTCAGACGGACAAAATAATTGCCACTTTTTTCCATTAGTTTTCGCATTTGCTACTAGATTGCGCAGAGATAGGAACAAACACGCTTGAGGTTGAATGAATTAAATTTAAAGCTTGTCATTTCGTAATTTAATTTTTATCACATGTATTGAAAATTATTTTTACGAAACNGAATGAATTAAATTTAAAGCTTGTCATTTCGTAATTTAATTTTTATCACATGTATTGAAAATTATTTTTACGAAACTCTTCTGTTTGTGCCTTGTACCCCGCCCTCTCCTACCTGGGCGCCATGGGCTTTTATTTGCCCAGTCCACCCAGTTGTAACATGGGCCATGATTCCGATCTTCATCTTATGTAACAACCCAGCAGAAAATTCTTTCACTTTTAAAAGAGTAAGCATCATATTTTATGATAACAAAAGTTCAGTTAACACTCTGATAACACTGACCAACATTTCAACTAGCNAAGAGTAAGCATCATATTTTATGATAACAAAAGTTCAGTTAACACTCTGATAACACTGACCAACATTTCAACTAGTCAAAAGTATTTTTTAAAAATTTCATAGTAATATTTATTGTATTAAGTTTCCACGACGTTGAAGTAGATTTCGTTAAGTTATTTAAAATACGATGAATATGTTCAGCCAAATCGCGATTATATCAAAATANGACGTTGAAGTAGATTTCGTTAAGTTATTTAAAATACGATGAATATGTTCAGCCAAATCGCGATTATATCAAAATAATTCGTGTTCAGTTAGAGAGTTTTACTGTCAATTGTCAGTCTTGTTACAGTGCCGTCACGCAAGTTATATGGTTACAGGTAATTTTTTTGAATTAAGCATTATTTTTAAGTTCTCCTATAAATATTAAAAATTATGGAGACAACATCTAAAAGGGATAGTTACATAATCATTACATAAACTCATGCCTCTCATTGCACCGTGGAGCAGCAATTGTCAACACATCATCCTCTGGTACGTTTAAGTGGTGGCAAAATTATACGCTTGAAAACCGCACGCGCGTATTAAACCCATCTAATCTCACGCGTGGGTGTTTGGGTATTATTCACTGAAACTAGCCGGATAACTGTGATGGCGTTTTTATCAATGTTCTCCACGCTATGTCTGAACATTGGTNATTATTCACTGAAACTAGCCGGATAACTGTGATGGCGTTTTTATCAATGTTCTCCACGCTATGTCTGAACATTGGTGATGAAGCTGACAGGGCGTAAGTTTGAATGAAACCACAGGACACGGCGTGGTGGTTGAAACCGCAGCGCTTCCAAGGCGATTTTGTCGTGGTTTACCGTTGCCTTTCGTACAAAAGTGAGAGAGGCCCGTAAATTGAACGCTGCGCACCCCTAGACGGCAAACGGTCTTGCGTATAATCAATTTGCAAAAATCATGACTTGTGCAAAATTGAGAACTTTTAACAACCGAGAATTTCATGCTTTGAAAATCTCTCTTTTCCCCCATTCCCCTTCCCAAGTCGTCTACACAATACTGTAAATTCAGAAGCATTTGTAGCACAACTGACAGGTGTCTGCAAACGTGTTTACTCATTGTCTGGAAGTGATTTCTGAGTTGAATCGATACCCAATGAAACCATAACGAGATCTGTACAGGCTAGTAAACAAAAGATGAAAACTTGCAACCAACAGTGTTGGCACACACACACACACGTTGTGATTCACCTGTTGTGAAGTTAGGTTAAGTTCGCTTTGGTCTTCTTACATTTAATGCATATAATCAACCCGACTGACATATGTATTAATGAACTGTATTTTCTTTTGGGAGTTTGTTTTGAAAATTTACATGACATCCTGAGTCCGCCAGACAAAACCTTGTGAATATGAGACAGGGGGAGGGTGAGATAAATATTTTATTTTAGTTGCGTGATTCTTCAGGAATGTGTGCGTATACCAACTAGACATCCAGCTTGTTTTTTCCAGTATTGTATGTTTTTATCTATAATGCGTTACTTTACGTAAATAAGGACACACATATATTATACAGGAGCTTTGTTTATCAAATTCCATTAGATTCTGCTTTCTGAATTTGTACTACCCTGTGAAACCCAATAATTCTCATAAAATGAATAGTTCGCATTCATATATTTCACACAATTGTCAGCGTCCTTGAGAAATTCTCCCATCTCGCACATTGGTATTTTTCATTTATCAGAAAGAAAAACAATTATAAATGAAATGAAAATGTTTTAACAATAGCACGGAAAAGATTTACCTCGTCGCCTGTTGTCTCAATAAACAAAGCAACCGGGCTTTGTCTCGATAATCGTGCGTTTTATACGGTAGAAAAAGGGTTAGAATTTTAAAAATACATTGTAACTTTTATTTTATTTTGTTTATTGATTTATTTATGGTGGATTTTTGCATGTATAGAATTTACCAGCCAAAGAGAAACAATTAGAACACCTGAAAGATTAAAACTTGTAGCTATTGAGAAAAAATTTAATCATAGCTACATGGTATTCACCACACAATATTTATTTAATACTAAACGTGTTCGAATTGGCTGGCTCTGATCACAAAATGGTTACGTGGTCCTATGTAACCTAAATATACGCGTATAAAAGAATACGTAGCCTAATCAGGACACATTATAATAAATAATTGACTTAACTGAATAGTTATACTATTTTGAAACAAAGAGTTGTCTTTCGCGATCATATCAAAGGATACATTACTATGCAGAAAAAGGACTGACCGTTACCGCTATTTCCTGTAAAAGTATAGTTGCTATGAATATAACTTACAAAACGCGAATATTGAAGGTGCTTCTAGAATGATAATACGTAAAATTACGTGGTATTTCAAGCACTCGCGTGCCTTGACATTTCAGTATTCAGCTGCGAATGCATCGGTTTATTATCATGAATAATAAAAATTTATCTAGGTAAATGACGGAACTCAAACTGTAATTAAGAAATATTACGAATCTCTCAAATCTAGTACCGCCGTAATAATAAACAACCTGATTCAAGAAGAAGCATTTAATGAATGCATTTTTGTGTTTGGATACAGACATGTTTGAGTGATTCCTATTCGTGTTTATTATTACACATTACACAACACATATGTTGCGAGTAAAATACTGATTTGTCAAGAGGAGGACCAAAGATAATCGTTAACATTTTTGAGTTTACGGACATGTTCCCGAGACCACAGAAAACGACATACAAAGGGAAGGCAGAGAAATGAATGCTACATTAAAATTTCGCCATCTCTCTACAATTGAGGTATACTATCAACTCCGGTTTTTGCTGAGGATTTCTATAAAAAAGTAGCTGGTTTTCTCTGGATGCGCTAGGGAAAGATTCATGTGCATCTAGAACTCTGAAGCAACTAATTTTAACAAATAAACGTGGCTTGTGTTTGTCCTTACAAGAAGTAAACTATATCCGAATATGTTATACATCCAGCGCATATAACAGTCAATGTAATGACCTGTAACAATGATAAAATAAATAACCGCTCGTCTTACTTGAGCTAGCTGTTTCATATTACTATCGATACTCGCGGCGATGAAAAAAAAGTCGATTTAACGTACTTTAAACTAAGTAATGATTTTAGGCGGCTGTGATGGTTAAGGCGTGGTGCTATGGCAGCGGAAAAGGCGAGCCTTGGGAGTTAGTGTCCAATTATAAAAATGCCCCAGGACTCGTGAAACCATGATTGATACCGAAGATATTGGAAACCTACTAGCCTTTTATGTCTCATAGCTTTTTTGTACATAAAAATCGTGTGACGTAAAACTGGTTGCATATTATAGTCAAATTATATAAAAAACTCAACAAAAGAATCAAATGAAGTTTAAGAATAATAGTTTAAATAATGGAGCTATGAATTCATGTCTTATAAATTCAATGCCATAGCTCAAAAATTTTAATTTCAGAATATCCGTAAAAAATAAGATTGTTTCCAAAATAGTCAAAAATTTTATTGCTACTAGTCTTATGGACAGTTTGTGGTTGTTTAAGCTATCTTGAGTCTACTCCTAAAACCTGAACATTTTTCTCGGTGACTCATGAAAATCGTGAAGCCAAATGATTTCGCAGGAAATACATTTCTGCATCACGGCAGTCCCCTCAAATTATGTTAAGATAAGTTGCACTTAAATGCGTGGAGTTTACATGGCATACTAACTTCTAGTCATTAAAATTAAAACACACATTCACAACCATCAGTACGACAAAATTACATAATTTACTGCTTTTTCGAAATAAAAAAAGCCTCATTTCTCGACTGCAGACGGCGAAATTATGGCCGTGTAACTATAGGAAATTAAGAACTGCGAGACCTCTGAGAGATCATTTAAAAGTAAGTAAACGTGGTCAATTAAAATTTCCAAATCAAAAACACTTTTTCAAAGGGTTATTTGCACTGTAAACATTCATTTGTAGATGTCGGGAAAATACGTTACATAAGTAATATGTATACTTAAAACGAACTTTGTCAACCGTCATATGCATTGCATTTGCTCCACAACAGACGAAGAAGCCAACGGCAAACTTCGTCTGCAAAATGTAAACATTAGAATGACGTTCCCAATAAAACGGAAAAGACATACCGAAATAACATGCCAAACTAAACAACGAAAAATGACAAAAGTAATTAAATAACTCAGAGCGTTAACATTTGTACTGATTTAGTTAGTAAACTGCATGCGTATGATTGGATAAAAGTGCGCAAATATTTTCAACATATAGAACATTTTAGTTTTGCTGTACGAACGTTTTACACATTTGTTACATAGTTTTGCAGTCTTTGGAAATCTTGGTTGATAATATAATATTTTTTTGCTATCTTTCAAATAAAGGATTATCTAACATGCCATCGATTATATCATTGCATTTTTTAGCATAATTATTTTTCGAAATAGAAACTTTATGCATACACAGGGGTCTGAATCAAATACTTCATTTATTTCCATATGGAGCAATTTGACTCCCTACCTAAGCGCTGCATGTAATCATGCATTTATCGCATCTTTTTGTGTATATTTTCGTTTGGAAATACTATTTAAAAACATTTCTATATATTTTTGACTACTCATTAAAAAGCGGTTGTAGATTATGGTATTTAATTTAAAGAGAATCCCACGTACGGTTTTGTTTTTGATATTGGCTTTAACACATAATAACTTTTTTTTGTAATTAAAATTTTTTTACAATTCCTTTCATGTTGGAACTTCAATATCAAGCGCCCACAAATTTTGCCAGAACTTTCTATCATCACTTGCATGTTCCCCATTAGCCCCTGCTCACCATTGTGGAATACAAGAAAGCATGGTGCGCCATTCGTAAGGTTTTATCATCTGACATGCCTGTAAATTATCCTACCATATAACAAATGGTTTGCGGATTTGTTCTAACGTAACACAGTTAGTCTTTCGCCAGNATAAATTATCTTACCATATAAGAAATGGTTTGCGGATTTGTTCCAACATAACACAGTTAGTCTTTCGTCAGGGTGTAATCATCGAAAATGTACTATTACTGCTTCCTTAAATGTGTGATTCTTCTATTTGCATAAGAAATTATAACAGTAAAATAAATCTAGTTTTGCTGATATAATATGTGATATTTTCCTGAAATCAGTCATTAAAAGAACTTAAAAAAATGACGCTATGGCAGCTCATGTTTCCTATTTCAACACGGGGTCGCGGTGGCTGAGCGGTTAGCATACTTGCCTCCCACCAAGGCGAACCGGATTCAATCCCTGGCCGGGTCACCAGATTTTTGCATGTGGGAATCGTGCTGGACGATGCCGTTAGTCGGCGGGTTTTCTCGGGGATCTCACGTTTACCCCGCCCTTTCATTCCGGCGCTGCTCCATTCTCACCTCATTTCACCCTCATAGGCTCTCAAGACCTCGTTGTTAAGGCAGTCCAAATACCTTAACTCAATTCAAGTCAAGGGAGGTGAATCTGCGCAGTTCGCATGAATACTCTACCCACGTTTTTCCTCTACAGTCCGGATTGTTGATCGCTCGTAGTAGGGATGGGCTAACCAGTTAACCAGTTACTTACGCGTATCATGTGTCAACCGTAGAGAGTGCGTGCCCTGATATAGAGTACTTAAGAATACAGAGGCGAAATTGCGGCGTGAACTGCGAACTGCAGCCACACACGCCAGCAAAATGGCCTCACTGGTCAGCAATATGGCGGAACCTCGTTCACCATTCAGCTCTTGGAGACTAACTTGCCAGACGGCAGCCCAACCAATAGAGAATACTCCATATCGTGCAATAGCCAATCAGACTCAAGGCCCGTTTCTATAGCTTCGCGCGGCCAATGAGCGATCGAGTTCGCTTGCAAAAACGGCTGTTATAAACAACGTGGGTAAGATTTGAGGTTAGAACACTATTCATGAAAGCAAGTGCTTTAAGATTTTTTGTATACTTCCCCTAACAAAAATTTGATGCAATTAGATCAAATTCAAATTGTTAGTAGTATTTTATTAATATAAGAGGATTTGTCTTTTCAAAATTAAAATACAAACAAGCACGTTCATCAGTGTTGACCATGTGACTTTGACGTTGTATTGATGTGGGGTAGGTCAATGTTGGTTAGCTACATGCGCGGAAGACAAAAATCTGTATGCCTTCTATTTAGTCTATGGGTCCAATATTACAGTTTCAATGAAGTGACACGTTCCAGTAACAGGTTATTTTTATGACAGGTCACTGTGGAACAGTTATAATGCTACAATCTCTATAAGTTCGTGAGCTTAACCTCGTTATTTAAGGGATAAAAGTCTTAATTAAATAAAGGAGCTAGTTATAATTTCCTGATATATTTACAGTAACTACAAAGAAAATACTCTCGACTCAATAGCTCACAATAAATTGCTATCACTTGTTATTAATAAATAATAATTTCAATAAATATAATTTACAAACACCTTAAAGAAATTATTGTAATCAAATAAGTAAAATCAGTCCCAATAAACAATGTATCAAAACCTATTGTATTATTTTATAAAGTACATGTCTGTATTTGACAGTTCCAATTTTTACAATAAAGTCCGTGTCAGATGTTTATACAGTCCCACCTTAATTCAGTTCAGATTCTAACCATCCGAAATGTTCTACAGACCTCCGAACGCCCCCATGCACAATAGCCCTCTACTCATCGGGCATCACGGCCTCTCGTCCGTTCACACCACAAACACCTCATCCGCCGTCGTCTTGCAATCTTCGCCGTCGTCCGTCCTCTCCGCCGATGCCCCTCCTGCACCAGACTTCACCAGAGAACCACACTTCAGCCAGATGGCTACCGCAAAGACTCCCGACCCTCCAGCTGCGGTGGTATTTATAGTGTTGTCGGCCNCTTAACCGAGTCTAGAAATTTGCACCAAAGGGACAGCGCACCGCATTCGTGCGCACTCATTGTAATAATAATTTGCACAAGCAATATCTCTAACTACGTATTACCAACACACACATTTTCTCCCTGTACTTATTCATATTAATTATAAATGAAGTAATATAATTCATTGATAAAATGTAAGTAAAAGTTCGATTTAATATCAAATAAGTTATAAATTATTAAATTTATAATTTATTAATAAGTTTAAAACACGTTTGTGATACATTTCGTATTGAAGAAATAAACAAACAGGTCATACTTAAGGTGATTTTTCATAAGTTTAATTCAAGCAGTGTGAAGAAATAGCGAATAGTGTTTAACATAGAAAAAAAATGTATATTTCATATTTATATTTGGCTTACTAACGCTCCCTCTCTAAGCCGGAAGGGTAAAAAGTGAAGGTAAAAAAATAACTTACATAAAATTGGCATTTAAAAACGGTAAACAAGTATATTTCATAGAAGGGATTTGAACGTCGAAGCCCGTGCTCTTAATGTTGGGTTTTAGCAATAAATATAAAAAAAATATTCTAAAGAAGCTGAAGTCTTTTAAGTATTTAAGTTTTATTATTATATTTGTGCGATTTTGACGCTGATGTTCCCGTCTAGAAACGAGATAGCTCTGTAATCATTTCCGTACGCGCTTGCGGGATTTATGCGGGCATACGAGTAACTTTCGTAAGTAATTGTTGTTTATATTTCTAGGAAAGTCTAACATAGTTTCTTCTTCCCCTTGGTAGATTCTAAGAGCGCGTGCGTGTCAAGGAGCACACGAGAGTAGAAGTGAACTGCATAATGGATGAACCTCATCATATTCATTTCTTTACCGAAGTAGGTTCTACGGTACTGCTAACGTTACAACACACAGTAACATAATAATTTTCACTTTTTTATGTTGGCAGATGAAGCATAACGTCACCAACCTGTATTTATTTTTTTAAATTTAATACCGGCCTACGTTTTCTGAGCAAAATTATTAATTGCGTCATTTATTAGCAGTTATTTCATACCACAGATACATTTGTGATAGTAAAAATCATAATATTGAAGATGAAAGACATCTTTATAAACAGTTTTATGCAAGTATTCACGAAAACGCACGTGGCACAANAGATGAAAGACATCTTTATAAACAGTTTTATGCAAGTATTCACGAAAACGCACGTGGCACAAACTAACGGATGTTAAAGGCACATTGACAAAAACGGCTGAGCTACCACCAGCAAAAAGAAAATATATTAAAAAAGCACGTGTTTTTACAATATATAAAGAGATAAACTGCATGATCATTTACTGTATATTTATCCGAAGCGCAGGTGGTATATCTAAACTTGGTTTTAATATGCAACAATTCTTTTAAATGTCGAAGTTGTAAGACAGTAGGACCTGGACTTGGAGTATCTTCGGTAAGGATTCTTTTTTCCATGTTAGAGATGTCAGAGCCTGGTGTCTTTCACTGTATTATAATGAGAGGGAAGACTGCTTGCAATATTTCATTTTATAGCCGCACAACGGCGTCACGCGCGTGAGTAACTACAGACCTACCGTGTTTCGAAACATGAAACTAGCTGCGAAAACGCGGTAAAATTTTGCAAGAACTTTGCTCTTTAGTTGTTTTTGTAATTTAATGGCTTTAGCTGCCTCAGTCACGAAAGGTATTTATACACATACACCTAAATATATGCACATACATAAAATTATCCATATATATGCATATAGATACTACCACAGTAAAAAAAAAGTGCTTGGAAAGTACTTGGAAAGTCCTGTTCGAGCCTGTTAACGAATGCAATATGTTTTCTTATGCACTCTAGAGCCGCTGAGGGAGGTACAGTCAGTGTAATGAAATAGTACACATCGCTTTAACGCATCAAAATTAATGTGGAAGAAATGTGGAGAAACTACATTAGAAAAAAAGACCGAGAAATTGGTAGCATTGTCAGGAAGACACCTTCTACTGTTGGATATTAAATAGAGAAACAGACAACATAACGTTTACTCAGAAATAAACCACTATCAGACCAGCCAAAGAAGCTGCCTGCCCGCGATCAAAGTTACTTTCTTCGACTTGTGAAGAAAAACCCAAGATTAATTGCTGAATAGTTGGCTACGTCACTCGCTCAGGACCTACAACTGAATGTTACACGTCGAACAGTCGGAAATACNCTGAATAGTTGGCTACGTCACTCGCTCAGGACCTACAACTGAATGTTACACGTCGAACAGTCGGAAATACAATTTAAAAATCTGTATTCCGTGCACATGCAGTTAGGAGAAAGCCAAGTATATGTGAAGAAAACACGACGAAACTGCTACCGTTACTAAAAAGTATCAAAATGATCCCTTGGAGTTTTGGCCAAAAAGTTATTTTCTGAAATGAGACCAAGATAAATCAGTATGGATGTAATTGGTATCAGCATGTGTCGATAAAGACGATTTAAGGTTTAAAAATCCTAACATTACTCAGTTATGGTTTGAGGTTGTGTGAATACTAGTGAAGTTGGCCAGAATGATGTTATCGATGGTATTGTGGAGTGGAAGAAGTATTTACCTATGCTAAAAACCAATATAAAGGAAGTGCACAGAAACTTTAGTTGGGTGACTGTTGTATGTTCCAAAAATAGCTATTCCTAACAGAGAGCCTACTATGTTCGACAGTGGATCCTCTATCAAACACCCACTACCCTTAAACTCCACCTTAATCACCGGATCGTATCCAATAGAAAACTGCGGTGTGATCTGAAGGAAGAATTACAGATGCATCAACCCTCCAATTGATTGCGTTCGTCCAAGAGGCGTGGGTANGTGATCTGAAGGAAGAATTACAGATGCATCAACCCTCCAATTGATTGCGTTCGTCCAAGAGGCGTGGGTAAAAATTAAAGTCAACACTTGACAGAAGTACATAAATTTGATACCAAAATGCCTTCAAGTCTTAATTGAAGCCAAGGGCAAGTAGACCAAGTATTGAAGTGGGCATTCGTGTTCTTTCTGGATGTTAATTTCTGTTTTCTTCTATGTTTTCAAATACTTACTTTGTTGGGAAGAAGTTGATTGTTCAGTTTATTTTTTTCTTATCCTAGATATACTATATCATGGTCGACATGTGACGTTAAATATTTCCGAAATTGAGGACACGAAACGACACACAGATACACCTACAATTGCAGAAGAGTATATTTCCCAAGAAAGCAGGGAAAAATCAAAGCAGGAATCTAGCAACTACTGTTTCACTTTCTGCCGTCGCATGTCTTGACGCCGTGGTTACATTTCTTTATTTTCAATAATTACCAAAATTCATGACATGCCGTTGCAGAATTGGCCATTTCTTAATATGTGTGACTCACAGGAACATAAAAATGCAACCGACGTATTTATTGCAGAAAATAATTTAAGCCCTGTCCGCAACAAACTTACGTCCCATGAGAAATGAATAATGCGTTGTACGGAAACGTTACAAGAAGTGTGACATTCATTAAAAAAAAGTTGTTGGATATGTGATATTTCAATTTTGTACGGTCGCAATAAATAACTACGTATGATTAAATCACCTGAGTTATTAATGAATTTCGGTTTTCAACCAGGTTTTCAGACGACGTCAGAATTAGAAGCTTTCCTGGAGATTTTTTTTATGTTGTCTTGTTTCAAGCCACCGCGCTCGTGACTACGCTCGAGATAAATAAAAAAAGAAAAAAAATTAAAATGCGTAAAGGACGGGCTTTGTGAAACGGAGAGTCAGTTTAATGGAGGTTAATCAAAATGCAAATAAAAAAATGTGTTCAGGTGCGCGTAATTGCCTTCTTTTAGACGGCGCTAGGAGGCAAAGCGGCAAAACCACAGCTTTATGAAAGGAATTCAGTACGAGCCAAGTGTTACAGCAACACTTCACGTCTCCAGTGACGTGTCATTAACAGATACGCTTATTCCCAATTTAAAGATAAAACCGGCGTGAGCCTAGTTACGATACCAGACGACGAATTTTTTTTCCCCCATTAAAATAAAACGAAAAAACAGCACTTGTTAAATAAATAAGGCATTTCCTAAAGTAATTTCATGGAATATGAAAATCTGCTAGTTCATTAAACGGCTAACACGGTGTTTGTTTTTAATCCAATAAAACGTGGTACGATTGTTAGAGACCTGAAAAATTCGCGAGTTCAATGACCTGTAGGCTAGACTCTACATACAGTCTTACGTACAAATATGTCAATATCGACTGCACATTGGTTGTCTGCTGTCACAGTGGAAGGCGACGATTGGGCCACCGTTCTCCAGGAGGTGTCAAACACCGTGTGGACCAGTGTTGTAAATACACGTGTTTTGAATTCTACCTTGTCCCAAAATGAATCCGCGAATTTTTCTGGTCTCTAAAGATTATATTTAGTTTAATTACACTCACACTTAATTTATCTGAATTTAGGAAACATTTACCTTTCCAGGAAGTGAGCTGTCTCGTCTTAAAAGTAGGTCAGTTATTGTTAAGATTCTGTGAGTTCCTTAAAGGTAAAACCAATACAGGTATGACATTTTTTGATGAAATATACCGCTTGTTTACAGCTTTCATAGATTTTTCGGCTTCAGGAAAGTTCGTTAACATTATTATTTAGAGTAGTGGCAAAACGTCACCTATGA
>NQII01013240.1:0-20380 GCA_002778355.1 Clitarchus hookeri
TCTACATTGAATTTAGTGAACTAAAAGACAACTGCTGCGATTTATACATTCCAACATGAACTAAAAGCTTCAGGGAACTCATCACAGTGAAATGTATTGATCTCAGGATGCAATTCATTTTCGCAGAGAGGTCTGGAGATTGGGATTTGCATTTAAACACAACTATTGAAATGCTCCCATATTTCTATGCTGCATGACATAGATTCCAAGTTCTCTGAACAAGAAAGAGTTATATTTAAAGAAAGGCGATTTTTACTGTTTGGCAGAATGGTTAATATGGGTCAGGAACGTGGACTGACGTGCATTGAACAAGGTCTAATGCACACCATGAAATCAGGTGGAAGATTAAATCCTGGGCGCGGCATCACCGACAGCACACTTTCCGATTGGATCCTGAGAACACCTTTTTTTTTTCCTTAATATACGTGAGGCTGTTGAAGATGTCTTTGGAACATTAATCCAGTATAATGAGCAACATGTTGAAATGCGAGAGTTCAGAAAACAAAGGGATTTAGTAGATGTACAAAAATTCACCTCTTGGTTGCAACCGCACAATCCTTCTACAAAGCTGTCAGGAGAGCTAACACCCAGATTTGTGTACGACGAATTTGTAAATTGTTACCAAGCCTGTGATGTTGGACTTGCTACTATTAGCAAGATAAAAGACACTTCGCCGAAAAGACAATATAAAGACACAAGCACAGCAAAAATCAGGAAAAGTGGNAAGACACAAGCACAGCAAAAATTAGGAAAAGTGGAATCAAAGGAATGTACCATAAATTCCCAACAGCTGTTCAACCACATACTTTGTGTCCGTGATAGTCCTAGGAAATTAAAACTGTACCTTAAATACAAATTGGCAGTACGCCCACCATCTTTGTTTGATGACGTATCCCTCAGAAAAGGAACAAAGTCATGTCATGAAGATTTTTGAGGAAGGGGTTATTGAAGATCTGGATGTAAGCAATGCAACTTATGTTTTGGATGGAAGTTTCCTTCTTCATGTGTTTTGGCCAAAAAATGTTACTTATGGAGATGTACTTGGAAACTATTGTGCATATTTTCTCAATAAATATGGGAATAATACTATAATTGTTTTTTATGGTTATCCCACTGAACCTGCCACAAAAAGTGAAGAACACTGGAGAGCAATGAAAAAAACTTCACCTGACAACATTTGACGAAAACACTGTTTGTGTTACAGGCAGAGATAAATTTTTAGGAAACAAAAACAATAAAAGAAAACTATTGTTCGTACTAGCATCAGAACTGAGAAAGCGTGGATTAAGTGTTTTAATATCTCATGATGATGCTGATGTGGATATTGTAATGACGGCTATCAATCAACCTTTTAATAATTCTTCAAAGGTGGTGGTGGTGGTGGTGGTTGTTGTCACTGATACAGACTTGATTCTGCTATTACTTGCACTGTCCTCTGCAGAGCGAGCAGGCTATTTCTCTAAAGAAAAGGGGCGTGTGAGTCCTACTGCTGTTTATTACCAGATTAGTTCTTTGATTCAAAATAACAAAAATTACAGTTGAAAATAAAAAAATTACAGACAACTTCTTTTATTTTGTCATGCATTAACTGGATGTGACATACACTGAAGAGCCAAAAAAAACTGATATAGGCGTGCGTATGCAAATAAAAGAGGAATGGAACCAATCAGAGTAACGCGATGCAGTCGGCAGCTGGATCTGTTACTGCTGCCACAATGGTAGGTTATCAAGATTTAAGTGAGTTTGAACATGATGTTATAGTCGGCGCACGAGAGATGGGACATAGCATCTCCGAGGTAGCGATAACATTTGGATGTTCGCGTACGACCATTTCACGAGTGTACTGTGAATGTCGGGAATCCGGTAAAACATCACATCGCTACGGCCAGAAAAAGATCGTGAAAGAACGGGACAAACGACGACTGACGAGAATCATTTAACGTGACAGACGTGTAACCCTTTCTTAAATTGGCGCAGATTGGATTTGTGGACTGCCCTGCAGGATTCATGGTGTGAATTGCCTCCTGCATACCTTCAGACATTAGTCGAGTCCATGCCACGTCGTCTTGCGGCACTTCTGCATGCTCGGGGGGCCCTACGCGATATTAGGCAGGTGTACTAGTTTTTTTGGCTCTTCAGTGTAATAACGTGAAGCTTTTTTTTTTTTTGGACTCTGAAAAATAAGAGCAACTTAAATGGTTAGGAACATCAAAGATTATCAAACGTCTTCATGTAGGCTACCACACCTATAGAAGTATTGTTAAAGAAGAGCAATATTTGTCCACGAGTTGTACGGTCTAGGTAAATACACAAATCTGAACGAAGCCAGTTATTCAGATTTATGGCTACAACAAAGAAGAATACATTAAGATCTAATTTTGACCTATCTAAACTGTGAGCAAACCTCTGAGGCATGCCGTGAATCTGCGCAGTGTGTTCCGCCAAGTCCAGAAACGGTTAGGGAACAATCTTCCTGCAACGGAGTGGGGATGGAATGCTGAAACTGTTAAAGAAAATTGAAGAACAAGAAAAACTCTGAAGCCAATCCCTACAGATGATCTACTGTTCCTTGTGTCCTGCTCTTGTAAATTAGGNCTCTGAAGCCAATCCCTACAGATGATCTACTGTTCCTTGTGTCCTGCTCTTGTAAATTAGGATGCTGAAACTACTGTGGATGTAGGAAAGCAAACTTGGAACTGCTGTGGAATGTGTGAGCACTGAGAGGTCTGCCATGTTTAAATTTGCCATTTTACTCTAACGAAGATATGGATTCACAATCAACAGAGTAAACGTTTATATAATGTAAACATAAATTATCAAATGTAGAATAGAAGTTTATGTTCAATGTGTGAATAAGAAGATGGCAATGTATATATAGCTTATGATAAAAAGAACTTTAGTGATAGATGGGAGGTCCGTGATTTGCTGTGACAGTACAATACTTGACGACCTCGTGAAGACCCCGTAGATATTACGAGAATCAGATTATTATAATACAGTACTTGATTATGAAAGCTTTTTAAAGTGCACGACTTACTCCAGATTTGTGGAAAACAATGCATGAGTAGGGATAAGAAATCTGGAACTAATATTAGAAGTTAGTAAATATTAAAAACATTTTGTATAAATTCAGTTTCAAAAACTTGCTTCTGGAGAAATTAGCCACATAATTAAATATTGAATAACTTACAAGCGCTCATAGTCAACGTCTTGCATTCAACATAAGTAACAGTTTTTAAGCACACAGGATGTCAGTTCGGACTGAGGGTTGTGCGAGAGTGATGTGTCACACTGTTTTAAACACTGATACAGTAGTTTTTAACAGCTGCCGGTTTTGCCAGTCCTGGGACACAGCAGGTCCATAGGTGGTGGATAACGGAATGACTCTATTGAATAGGGCTAGGGTTAACCTCCCAAACCAAAACTGGCACAAGTATAACAATTCTTACAACATTTATGATATTTTAAATACACATTTAACAATGTTTATTACTTAAATGTCTTTGAATGTAGGGTAAAAAAAGCATTGTCTTACTTCAGTTCCTCTTAATGGATGCTTTTTCTCCTATTAAAATGTCACAGCAAAAATATTGCAATGATGGTAAATAGTACACCATACATTGCGCAGCGACCGGTGTGCCTCGAATTACCAGATCATCACTTTCGTTGAAACCGGTTTTGTCCGTAAATATTAATCAAATTAAATATATCCTTATATTTTTTAGTTCAGGAAAATGTATGCTACAACTTTAAGAGGAAGCACTTAACCAAGCATTTACTAATAAAAAAAGATAGATGACCAAAATAGAAAATATCAACGTAAACAAAAATTTTTGGTATATTTTCTTAAATTACTGCAAAACTATTAAGTTTATTGCAAAAGTGTAAAAGACTTATTATACACCATGTATTAAGGGTTCGAACGAAAAAAAAAAAAAGAACTGCTTGAACCGACAATTGGTTGCCGAGATATAAGCGATTCTGCAAAGGTCTGAGTTTTCCAACTTTGGGGGGCGAGAGGAGGAAGCTCCATGGAGGAGTGGGGACTTCTGGGAGAATGCTCCTCTAGTATTGGTCTATAACCTGGGAATAAATCTGCTTTGTCCTAATTATTCCCCACACAAAACCTTTATTTTTATTGACTGGGCTTTTTGTGTTTCCAACTCGGCTGAAAATCAAGGTGTTTTTTTTTATATAGGTTAGTCATTAAAAAAATACAGTACATAAATATCTACGTATCAACAATTTCTGCATGTTCATAAAATTAAAATTTAGTGAGCAACTAAGGTGGTTTTCCTGGATTTTTGGCTGGATCTCTTTATCCATATGTTAACTTGCATTGTGTCTTTGTAGTTGTTACCATAAGGTTTATTTGCCCACCTCACTTCATTCTTTGTATCTAAAAAGAAAACATCTACACTCTGTGTTTGTGTGCCCAATCTACTACATAACCTTACTTGATATTCTTTTTTCCTTCACATTTAATTCTGCTTCCGTTAACATCTGTACCAAAAATCTTGACTAAAACTTTTAAGTATGTCTTACTAAGCAATAACAAAACACAAATCTTACCACCATAGATATTTATTCTAACCATGTCTGTGGGTTCATATCATGGAAAACAATCTATAAACAGTGTCACCAAATTGATACTGTGCCATCTGTATTTACTCGAGGATAAGTTTTGATTGAAATCTGGAAAATTTGTGTTAAGTAACAGTATACTGAAAAACATTGGCTTGCCAGTGCCAAATCATTTTGCAGCCAGTAACTTTGATGACCTTAATTTCTTTCACCTTAGAGTAATTTAATGAAAATTTACATAAATGCTGTCACTGTGAAGATCATAAATAAAATAAACATGTTAATGTAAAATTTAATACTTTCAGAGTTGATAAAGCGTAAATGCAGTATGCAGTAGATAATGTGTTGGAATGTAAAAGGTTTTTCCATATGTAACTTTAATTGCTTGTCAGCATAATTTTTTAAAATATATATCATACCAGTGTTCTGTACACTGCCAACACTGAACCTCACATCTTGCATGGCATTCAATACGAGTCTTGGAAATGACTGCCAAGTATACATCATGGCATAGTTTTATTTGAAGGTGCCTGTATGAAAATTAGAAATATGTGAAAACATGTCAGACCACCTTAAAGTTAATTTCTCAAGCTGTCAACTGCATGTACAGAGGATTAAGAGCTTCGTAGACAAACTAAACTCAACAAAAGTAGAGGTAGCAGTCTCTCTCGCACTTACAATCAAGAGTTGTACGTGTGGCATTCTAAAATCAGACCCTCTTTGTATGTGCAACAGAAATGACGAGAGTAAATGTGGAGAATCTGTANCTATGTCAATTCAAGAGTACCGTATGTTTCGGGGGAATAAGACATTTAGGAACTGCAGGTGACAGTAAATGTAGGTATTTTAATATTCCCTACAAAGTAATAAATTACAATGCCACTATATCCTGTCTCCACACCGAGAATGGGTAGGCATTAGTTTGGACACAGTCAAACCAAATTCATTAGGTCATCAGTGTAAATTGTTAAGCTGTCTGAAAATTTGACCGTTATGATAATATTTAAAATGTGTGTTGCAGAGGGTAGGAATTCGTAAGAAACCACAGCTAAAATTTTTGCCTGGTTATTTGGGAGTTGGGATTAGTATTGGGCACTGGACTTTCATTTGGAGTGCCTGATGTCTTNCAGTATTTGGCACTGGACTTTCATTTGGAGTGCCTGATATCTTGTCCCCCGAGTTTTTGACAGAAACAACATCAATTTTCACAAACTTCATGCCTCAGGTGTCACCACTGCCATTTACACTCTGCTGTCAGGATGGAACAGGAAACTTTCTAGTACTTTTGATATGAGCTCGGTGTATACAGCAAGATTGTGGCCTGTCGAAATCAGAAAATTCAACGTATCAGAGTGGAGATAGCCAAACCACCCAGTGTGGCTTCCACCAAACCTAAAAATGTAAATTAGTAGACTTCCAAGGGCAGACAAACCCTAGACTGTATGTTAACACTGCCACCAAGAATAAGCAATGCACCAATTTGACTTTGTATGATGCCTGCTTGTGACACTACCCTCCAAAATCTGCCGAATATCTCGTCAAACCTGATGCCAATAATACTCGTTCTGAATGCTCTCAAGCCAAAATACAACATTACAGTTGGCTGCCTGTTCAGGTCACAGTTTTTTGTTTGTATGCTTGTCAAGAATGCCAGCAGCCACCATTACAGCATTCACCAGAATCTTCTAGCCTAAACCTGCTCATTCATCCAGGTGACATAAACTATCAACATTTCAGCTTAGCAACTGCAAACCAATGCTGTGAAGCTTAGCATCACAGTGCCACCCATTGAAATGCCAGACCCCTTAATTAGAACAATTGAGCAAGTCAGTCAACATAACAGCAACAGAGTGAGTGAGACACCACCATCTTAACCAATTAGTGGGAAGTGAAGATGCAGATATGCTGCCTATGAGTGATGCAACGTCGCCTCCTCTACAAGAGCAATCTGCACCTGCTGAAGCAGCACAGATGCCACCCAATGAGACAAATGTGACACTCCTGTACACTACACTTACAACACATGCTGCCTCATCGCCCACCGAGCCGATTATGCAGAAGGAATTTTGCAAAAGATGTGTTTGAGATAGTGCAGATTCAAAACCATTTGGTACATCAGAGCACTTGCAATTGATATACACTCTCTTTTACTTAACAGTAACTACTTAAAACATACGAACACACTACCTCCGATTTATGATGGAATTCAAACATGGATACTCCATGCTAAAATAAATGCTCCTACTACTACCATGGACACACAAACAGACAACTGCTAGCAATGTTTAGGCTATAGAAATACTTTGTAATTGTACTCAAGATAATAAAATCTAAAAAATTATCCGGGCATAAAAGTGCATAATTACATATCACATGACGTTAGACACAAAAGTGGCTAAGTCTACAGAATTGCGAATCTGCAAACACTCCCTTCCACCTGCTGTGCATCCGGCGTCCAATTGTTTCTTTTTCTGGGGAGAAGTGGCCCAACACTGGCAGAGCTCCCAAGTCCTAAGTTACAGTGACGCTACTATAGTAACGCACCAAGAACACCATTGCATGGGAACTAATATAATAATTTGTTACATGAAGTCACGGTATAAACAAGTTTTAAAGGAATAAAACTTGAATTTCCTATACATTCTCTCATAAAAACCGAATAAACATGAAGTAACCAACATGGCATCTGTCGCACCAGGAGTCTGCTGTAATCTTGTTCACAATGGGGCGAGGTGGGCCAGCGCACTGCCTCCTGTTAAAAGTACAAAGTAGCAACACCATAATATTTTAAAAACCGATTGTATTACTGGGAATGCAATTTTGACAGGAATCCTAAATTTGCTGATTTATTTTGTGCGCACTATTTTCAGCAAGTGTTGCCAACGTGAACACATGCACAAACATGTTACAAACCAGCTGATCGCAGGCACTGCAAATGGAGTAATTTGTTGTGACCGTTACAAAGTGGTAGTTCTGTCTGTCAAAAAACGGCCTTCATAAATGAAAACCAGTATACCGTAGAATGGGGTCAATAGGATCAGTTTTCAATTTTGAAGTGTTGTCCTGTGGCACCAATAAACTTTTTCCTTCTTAAATCCTAATGATAAATGAGTCCTTACCTGAGATTTTGTATTACTATTCACATCTCCCGTCACCTTAAAATTAAGGGAGAAAATTTATTTTATGATGTGCGTTCCTACCCACCCTTAAGGTGGGGTCAATAGGATCACCTATATGTATTCAATATCTGATCATTGGTAGCACTGCTGGGGTTGAAAAGAATTACAACCATTTTGTAACAATTATTTTATTTCGAGTCATTTATCCAACACATTTGGGTTTACTGAAGCAAGTATCGCAAAAATACTCCATGAAACACATGAATTCAGACGTCACAAAAAAAAAAATTAAGCCCACTTCCGTGAGTTACAACAAATGTGTATGTATGTAAAACAAACGGTTCAAACTGAGTTGTTATTGAACTTAAATTTCAGTTGTCCCCTTCGAATGTTCCCAAAATCTGTAACCTTCCTTACAATTTGTTCAAAGGAAAAAGTGCCAACGTCTTCAACTTGTGGGAAAATGAAGATTTGTCTCCAACGAAATCTCTGGCGCATTTGCTTCTAACAAATTTGCCGATGTATTCACCATTGCTGCTTTTACAGTCAACTTTACAGATGAAATACCAGTAAAGGCATAANTAACAAATTTGCCGATGTATTCACCATTGCTGCTTTTACAGTCAACTTTACAGATGAAATACCAGTAAAGGCATACATTTTTCTTGTTCCTGGTACATGATTGCAGCTCACTGTTCCACTATTAAGAAAAAGAAGAAAAATTGACAAGCAGCCAGTCACTTTCACATCAATTTCTTCTCTGCCAACTTATGTATTTTCTGAAAAGGGAAATTATTTCTGCAACTGTATGTTTTGTGTGTTTGTTCTTATTTAGTATGTCATTGCAATTTTTTTTTTTTTTTAATAAGGCACCACCCAGGTCACCTTGCACTGGCTGCCTCCACGTTAATAGATCTAACAATGGGTGCATTTCAGGGTGGTCATGCCATCAGCCAGAACTTCCTTTACTTCTGCCCACCATCACACTGTAGGCTCATGTGCTCAGGGTATTTAAATTAATTTGTATTTTCTTTGAACAAGTCGCGCATTTGATTTATCTGCTAAGGCTACAGGTAGGCCTTAGGGCTGGGTCTATTTCAACAGTGAGTCGAACCTTTTAGTTTCTTGTGAATAAACAGTGAATAGCACTAAAGTGACNAGGGCTGGGTCTATTTCAACAGTGAGTCGAACCTTTTAGTTTCTTGTGAATAAACAGTGAATAGCACTAAAGTGATATGTTCATGTACACATTTTAACAGCATGCTCTGTCTCGTCGGCTGTTAAGGTAGACTGGAGAATGACCTGGGCACTNATGTTCATGTACACATTTTAACAGCATGCTCTGTCTCGTCGGCTGTTAAGGTAGACTGGAGAATGACCTGGGCACTCCAAAGGGAACAAACTCAACTTGGGTGTCTAGGAAAAGGTAGCCGTCTAGCATAAACTTGACTCGGGCAGGCAAGCATGGCATCTCAGGGTGCGTTATCATTTGTGGTGTGCATGTTCGCACATAATGGCATGCATGGTGACTGCGGACCTAACTACTTATAACAGTTTAGCTCACGCATCCTATTTAGCATCTATACTATGGGTAACCTAATTATTTCGTGAGAAAACATTTGTGTGTGAAATTTAGAGAAAATAATAAAGGGCCACTTTAACAACTTATAGTTAAAGTCTTCNCGTGAGAAAACATTTGTGTGTGAAATTTAGAGAAAATAATAAATGGCCACTTTAACAACTTATAGTTAAAGTCTTCGTAACTTAACCATTTGTTTAGCCTAATCACGCGTTAAATTTGGTCACAATTTACAATCCCTTTTTGTGGTGTCTGAAGTGAAATGAGGATGCGTTCCAAATTCGGTATTAAATATCTACTCTTATAGCATAAAACTATTAAAGTGTGTTATGATTGGCTATCTGCAGATGCGCATTTGTTTACCCTCTAAGTGCCATGTGCTAGGTGTAAACAAACATATTTTAATAAACATTGTTGTATGTCCTGAATTTTTTTTGCAGCAAAATGGCAGATTACAAAGCGAAAATGGAAAGCAGTTGCCACTAAAGAGAGTCGTATTATAATTTGAATTACACAAGTCAGGCATGTCATTTAAAATAAGAGAAACAGAAGGCGTGGACCAACCTGACAGCAGCGTTGAACAACCAGAGTGGTAGTGTGTATAGGAACGTAGAAAACCATAAATTAAAATGTGATAATCCAAAAATAAAATCCCTTCAAGTTGCAGCCCACAAACCTGGAGGCATTATAAAGAAACTTTGGTCAGGTGTGTTTATTTATATTGACGGAAGTATGTTGCAATTATAGGACTAGTATATTGTGCATGTAAATATTTACATAACAGACTCGGTTAATAACAGATTTTTATCTTAGTACATATGTCACTGTTCGAAAATAAATAACACCATTAAAGTACTCATTACTGCACATGGAAAATTCGTCTTACTCAGAATTTTCTCTCTTCTAATAACGTCACTGCAACCTGAAACACACAAAGCAAAAGACTGGTTTGAATTTGGTTGCTAAACAGTTTTCTTGTTTCTATTATTTAGTCAATGTGTGCAGATGAGTGAAGAGATTTGGGCGGCTCTGAACAGCGAGTTACTGAGAGCCAATGAGGGTGATTGAGGTGAATAAGGAGGAACGATGGAATTAAAGGGCAGGGGCAATTAGGGTATCTCCGAGGAAACCCACCTACCAACGGCATCGTCCGGCATGATTTCCACTTGTGAAAATCCAGTGACCGGGCCGGGGATTGAGCCCTGTTCGTCATGGTGGGAGGCCATCAGGCTAACCACTCAGCCCCCATGGCCCCAATGTGTGTAGATGTTTTAACAGTCAGGAAGACAGTTCTAAATAGAATATTAGAGGCTACAGGTGCAATATGTGGCCAACTACCAGTAGCAGCACGCATTTAGTCCCACCATTTTACGGCTCCAAAAATAATTTCAACTACACCAAACACAGTTTCCGCTGTGCTTCAGACATGGCATATGTAGGCGTTTGAAAAACATAAACCCATATTCAGATGGCTTTCAACGATTACATTGAATTGTAAGGTACTTGTATTTGCACACTATCTCTGGTAAGTGCACCCCGTAATGNCCAGTCTTAGAAGTAGACTCAAAGTACAACCCTCTTAATAATGGTCCCCTACCAAAGCTGGATAAAGGTGAGTATGTAATTAGCAGTTCATTGAACACAGAACACTAAGAATGACAAAGACTTTCCTGGCTTAAAAACCATGTGGATATCAGTCTGCTTCCTTACACAGATGCTTTAAGACATCACCACTGCATAGAACTAACACTACTACAAATCATCTCTGCACGTCATCACAAGAATGGGTTTATAAACACAGTACAATCAAAACAAGCCTCTCATACCTTATATTAATGTTTTATAATATTTAGGATATTTTATTATCTTTAGGAAAACAAGCGTGAACAACCCTAAGTGTGAACACACATTCATGCACATACATACATACATTAGTGTTCTTGTTCACCTGTGGAGAGATTTTTTTAACTCTGACATGAGTGTATGCTTGTCTTAGGTCATATCTTTCGCATCTATAATTCAGCTAAATGTAATCAAAACCAATGTTATGGATGAGACATTAATAAATTATGATAGAATTACTATTAAAAATATGAGGAGCCTACATGTTATATTGCAGTGTGCTCTTGAAATCATTCATAAAACCAAAATCACAATATGTACAAACCAACAAATAACCAAAATATTTTTCTATATATATATATATATGATTTTGGAAACAAGAAAGAAATACAATTAAATGATAAGGTCAAACAATTTCTTTAAAAAAAACTTTTCTTACGTAAAAGGTATATCATTAAAAACTAGATAGAAATAAAATATACTAACAGGTCCCTATAAATTGTTATTGAGATGGAGGTTTTGTGGTCCTTACCTTGGTAACTTGTCACATAAATTTACAAACCATATATCTGTATACACACAAGAAGCAAACTACATTTACATTTGCCCGTATTTCATCCCTGCGAGCTGCACTTACTGGAACAGAAATCACATTTTTTACTTATAAGGTATGTGCAATCCATCGCACCAACTACACAAGGAAAATGTGCAATGTAAAATTTTTTGCTGCAATTCCAGCACTTGTTACTGTCCTGGAATCTTTACGTACTGCTGCCTCAAGGATGAAATTGCCCTTTCCAACTTGTTTACAATGACACAAGCTGATTATGCGCTCTCACCAGTGAAGATGCTGATAGTTTAGAACTAATGCATGTCTGGCACTGCCACTGCCATCACGTCGTCAGCCCACAGTCGCTGCACCAGCGCTTCCCGAAGCTTGTTTGCGTCGTTCACTTGGAAACAGGCCCTAGCCTGATACCAAGTGCCTGTGGTGTCCCTAGAGAGATCTGTGCAATTAGGATAGGAGTCAAGTGTTAATGTGTGAAGTAAATAGCATTAGTATTTTTCGCCCTTAGGGGATTGCGAAGTAATCGCAGAATAAATGCATGCTACATGCATATTTAATGAGGTGGTATTTGAAGTGTTCTATATAATTTTCTGAGTGCAATTGTGTGTGTAATCAAGCCAATTTGTGACATGGGAAATAATTAGTCTTTCTTTCAACATGACCGTTCTGGTCGTAGAGTGCCCCAAAACTTAACACACCTAAATTTCCTACTGCTCTGCAAGTCACCACATAATCATGTTTTGTATTTTAATAAGTACAAGATTATAAAAACTCGCTCAGAAAGTTTGTGTTTTCACTGAGGTGATAAGTGACATGGGATAGCAATACGCAAATATACAGATGGCAGTAGTATCGCGTAGAAAATGTATAAATGGGCAGTGCATTGGTTGGACTTTCATTTGTAGTAAAGTGATTCATGTGAAAAGGTTTCTGATGTGATTATGCCCGCACGATGGGAATTAAGACTTTGAATGCAGAATGGTAGTTCGAGCTCGACGCATGGGACATTCCATTTCGCAAATGGTTAGGGAATTCAACATTCCGAGATCCATAGTGTCAAGAGTGCCAAGAATACCTAATTTCAGGCATAACCTCCCACAGTGGATAGCGCAGTGGCCGACCGCCTGCACTTAATGACCTAAACCAACGATGTGTGCGCAGAATGGTCAGTGTTAACAGACAAGCAACACTGTGAAATAACCGCAGGAATCAATGTGGGATGGACGTGTACATTAGGACAGTGTGGCGAAATTTGGCTTTACTGGGCTATGCTAGCAGAAGACCTACTCGAGTGTCTCTACTAACAGCACGACATCGCCTGCAACGCCTCTCCTGGGCTCGTGACCATGTCGTTTCGACCCTAGACGACCAGAAAACTGTGACTTGGTCAGATGAGTCCCGATATCAGTTGGTAAGAGCTGATGGTAGGGTTCGAGTGTGGCACAGACCCCACGAATCCATGGACCCAAGTTGTCAACAAGGAACTGTGCAAGCTGGTGGTGGCTCCATAATGGCGTGGACTGTTTTTACATGGAATGGACTGGGTCATCTAGTCTAACTGAATCAATCGTTGACTGGAAAGGGTTATGTTCAGCTACTTGGAGACCACTTGCAGACATTCATGGACTTCATATACCCAAACAACGATGGAATTTTTATGGATGACAATGCGCCATGTCACCGGGCCACAACTGTTCGCAATTGG
Source organism: Clitarchus hookeri (assembly GCA_002778355.1). NCBI lineage: Eukaryota > Metazoa > Arthropoda > Insecta > Phasmatodea > Phasmatidae > Clitarchus > Clitarchus hookeri. The sequence continues at coordinate 13,398 of NQII01013240.1, forward strand.
TTTGAAGAACATTCTGGACAATTCCAGCGAATGATTTGGCTACCAAGATCGCCCGACATGAATCCCATCGAACATTTATGGGGCATCGTCAAGAGGTCAGTTCGTACACAGAATCCTGCCCCGGCAACACTTTCGCAATTATGGACGTCTACAGAGGCAGCATGGCTCAATATTTCTGCCAGGGACTTCCAACGACTTGTTGAGTCCATGCCACGTCGAGTTGCTGCACTTCGCCGGGCAAAAGGAGGTCCGACACGAAATTGGGAGGTATCCCACGACTTTTGTCGCCTCAGTGTATGTGTATATGTTTCAAGTTCTATGGTAATGAGGTAAGATAATTAAATTAGCTCGCACAGAGTGGGGTGAGCTCTTGGCAAGGACGCTGCTTGCCCGCACAATCTCCGGCAGACTGATTCCACGGGTCTTAGGTGCTGCGCTGGCGACTTTCTTACTTTGTTCGGAACACTTAACTGCAATGGGTTAATGCAATTTATTGGAACTTTTATTTAGTTTCCCAGGTCTTCCCCGCGTTCGCGGCACCACTCCGTCAGCTCAACTTACCGACCCCAGAGGTTAAATTACAATTGTAAGTTTTTGCACCATTCTTGGCCTTTTTGAACATTAACAGACACTGGTAGGCTTTGTGAGTCAGGTGTTCTTATTTAGTTTTGTATTCCAGGCCCTATCCAGGAAGTCATCGGCGCCTCAAGGAGGCATCTTTCATTTATAAGACAAAAAGGTAATATTATGGCATTGATATGAACCACACATCCACGATCTCTTTGTGCCCACTCTGACCGCTGGAGTCACAACCGCACTGGGCCACACCAACCACATCAGGCCAAGAGTGCATACTGTAGGCCGACAAGAACTACATAACTCAAGAGACAGCCCTACTCATTTATTACAAGAGGTAACTCTTTTAATAAATAGATAGGTGATCCAAAACCATGTTTACCCCAAAATCACAGCCATTGAGAGCACAAACAATTGGCCATTACGTCGTAGCAGCTCGCGTTGTGACATACAACGTGATGCACCACTACTATTACATAGTGTTGATATCGTGTTTTACAATTCGGCATTTGACGTCGGTTCTCGTCACTCATGAGATAAGCCAATGTCACTCGGCCAGTTCGATTCAGCAATCGGGCCAGAACGGCTGCGTTGGTCACCCACACCACGATCCCTCTCGGTACCATCATTTAGGCTGTTATCACTTATTTGCAATATTTACTTAATTAACCGGAACATTTGTTTTCTTTCTTTGCTCTCACCAGAGAGCTTAATGCTACTGTGTATCTGTGCATAACACCATGTTAATTTTCAAGCTAAGGTAACCTGCAGGCCATAAGAGCTGGGTCTATTTTTTTTTTTTCATTATTCACATGTAATTAAGCAAAGTGAGTAAACAGCTTCACAAGGTTCAATGTGTGTTGATTCATTGTAGGGTGCCACACCCTTGGTAGTACATCCTGCAATTTTTCTAGTATATTTCAGGTGTACGAGATGGCCTACAGTCTTGTCATAAGGTGTAAATAGAGTAACAGTAAGTACAGGCAACATCATCTGCAAACTGACAGAGGGCTCCTTGGGCCATCGACCGAACGACTCACATCACTAACTCTCCACTGGGTTATGGCACCGGGCAATTCTACACTTAACCAGCCCTGGGTCACCAGCGAATGGAACTCAAAACACCCCTGGTCTTTCAATTATCATTAGAAACCAACACACATAACCAGTGTGCCAGAGTACAATGCAGCGAAACTGGACTGACGGCCATGACATGCCATGCAGTGTTCAAGCTAATTCCACCCAGTGTGTCTGAGAAGCAAAGTTCAGGCAGTGAGGTTTGTCTGTGGCCGATGTTCGAAATGCACATGGTCGCCCCAGTGACAAACTTCACGCCTGACCACTGTCTGAAGCAACCAGCAGCAGCCGATACTCCGCGAGCGGGAACAACTGTGCTGCTCAGCCATGCACACACGTTCCACCAAAAAAAGTGTCATTAAGTGACACAACAATCGTGCCAGGTAATGGTAACTTGACTTTAACCAAACACTGTTTTCCAATCTGTTGGATATGCACAAGGATTGTCCTAATTGCCCACCACAGTTGGCAGGAATTTCTGCGCAGGATTAGGGAATATTGGGACTCCCTACTGCTCCCCACCAAGAAGAACTGTAACAATAATACCAACACAACAGAACTCAATTCTACCAACCTACTTGGGCCGAATAAGTATAAATTGTGATTGTTTGTTATGCATTTCACTAGGGGTTAATGATTATGTTACTTTCAACTTATTGACTCCCCTACTTCTCACAACATCGTACAATCAGAGTTAGTAAACAAAGCAGACATCAACCAGTGTTGCTAACCCATTCCATTTTTAACCATGTCTGCCAACAGCTATGCGCACGGAAAGACAACAANACCCATTCCATTTTTAACCATGTCTGCCAACAGCTATGCGCACGGAAAGACAACAATTTCGTTTAAAAAATCGCGATAAAGGCATGTTAGAAACAGCTTTAGTGTCTGATGATATCCGCGAAAACGCTATTCTTGGTGTACTGTGGTTAATCGAACTCGCTAGTGACAGTATCCATTTTGGCAACACGGAATGCTGGACACTACCACTTAGGCAGACATCAAAAGGCGCCTAAACCATAGATGTAGATTTAGACAGTTTTCATCACGCAGTGCTAGAACAGTATCGTGAGGCGATCCAACAAATTCTTAATGTGTGCAGTTGTGTTCGCCGCAGTAGACCCTCTTAAACGCACCACTGTAACTGATAACACCGAGTGGACAGACACCACATGATAATCCAATCTATACCACACCTTGGGAATGTGTCACGTTTCAACTTAAAATCATTAATGAACAACTAGAGGAAATGATACAGGACATCGTCATTGAGCGCTCCAAAAGCCCCCATTACTCTGCTATCACACTTGCCCCTAAAAAAGATGGAAGTTGGTGCTTCTGTATCTATTTCCATCCANAAGCCCCCATTACTCTGCTATCACACTTGCCCCTAAAAAAGATGGAAGTTGGTGCTTCTGTATCTATTTCCATCCACTAAATCAAAGCGTGCCACCACCACTAATCAGCATAAATTCCACACTGAACCTACTCGGGATTGCAGCGATCCTAACCTCACTGGATTTAGGAAGTGGATACTGGCTGTTGCCTGTACATCAAACTGACCAGTCTAACACTGCGTTCATGGCTCCTGACTGCCGCAAATTTCAATTTTTTAGCCATACCCTGTGGGCTGAAATGCACGCCATCTATATTTCAAAATATGATGGTGCCTGTACTAGATGGACTGGTCGCCAATTTTACTATGGCCTATCTCGATGACAATGTCCTCTCGTTCCAAATATGTGAAACTCACATCAAACAGCTATATATTGTGCTCGAACGCCTCGCTATGAATGGTCTCACATGCACTAATCACAAATATCGTATTGGGAAGACTAGCCTAAACTACCTAGGGCACCTTGTAGACGCAGTAGGAAACAGACCATGTCAGGAACATTCAGGATTACCAAACACCACACATGCAGAAACAGTTCAGAAAATTGTTCGCCCTAGTAAATTGGTTATGCCAGTACATACCAGATTTTGCCATGGCGACAGTACCGCTGACAGACTTGCTTTCACTTAACTACTGTTTCCACTGGGGGAAGATGCTCAGAATACCTTCGAAATGGTTAAGTACAATTTTAGTCAGTACCATGCACTGGCCGGCCTCGACCCGACCATGCATATTTATCTACTGACAGATGCAAGTCAGGTTGAGCTATGGGGTGGTACTGTTCCAATATGGAAATTATAGCAAACGACATGTAATCGATTATGGGAGTGCCAAATTCGGACCCACAGAGAAAGTGTATGACGTCAATTAAAGGGAAGGACTAGCCATTATATAGGCAATGAAACACTACCCTCCACACCCTGCAATTAGAGTACCAAAGGTTTGCCCTTTATACGGATAACTGTCATATGGTGTGGCTCGACAAAACAAAGGAGGCCTGGAGCAAGTTAACCAGGTGGTCCATGCTAATACAAGTGTATCATTTTACAGTTGAACATGTACTAGGGGCTGAAAATCAATTGGTAGATGCACTATCCAGTCACCCTTGCGAAAAAGAGATTTCCCGGAATAAGGGCAAGTGGGACGATATAATGCCCCATAGTCCTAGGGTTAACACACTGCAACAAATAAAAATGCACAATTACGCAGCATCAACGTCAGAACTACCAGTTGACGAAGTCTATCAACAAATATATCTGTCGCATCACCGTGCGGAGGAAGTCCAGCAACTCTGTGAACAGTGCGAGCTCGAACAGGTAGCATATTTGTGTGTTATTGACAGACTCTTAGAAACTAGCTCCACCAGGGAGAGTGACAGCTAGCATTGTATGTGCCTGCAGAGACACGTGGCCTAGTTATTACTTCCGCTCACTGCATTAGCTATCTTGACACCTGGGAGTAGTGCAAACGAAAAGAGGTCACAGGTTCCTGGCGATGAAATTAATGTCCGGAGGGCACCAGCTTGCCAGGTAAAGGAACCCTCTCGGGTTAGGACGAGACTCTTGAAGTGGGCTGTGTTTTCGAAAAGCCCGGGCTGATGGACCCTGCGCCCTGTAACTTAACGAGGTCGCACGTGATGATAAATGTCGGCAGCTAAATATGCGACTTAAAATACACACTCTCGAACTGGGGTAGTGTGGCTCCCCAGCATACCATTCCAATGCACTTACATAAACACTTAAATTTCACACAATATACAAAGATGTAAGTGATGTAGGGAAACATGGCAGGAAGTTGATGGTTGTAAGTGGCCATCGCCCTTAATATCACAGTGAAGCAGGAATTAGGTACGCATACGAATCGGTTTGAAGAAAATACCAGTTGTATTCGAGAAAGTCCTGATCATATGGTTCAGAAACTTAAGCAGGTGTGCGGTATGAGGCCCCGGACTTGCCTCAGCAGCTAAGACAAAGGCATCAACAGATGAGAACAAAAGATTAAGTTGTATGTTATGCTGGAGGGGCCATGATACTGCTCGGGAAGGGAGGCATACTCGGGAGTGCACGAAAATAGTCAGATAAAAATGTTCCGGTACGATTAAAGTCTATTGCAGTTAACGTGGTTGAAGTACAAAGTTGCTTCACCCCGAGTCGCGTGATACGACATGCCCTGAAGCCCATTACTCTCAGTGGTGGAGGTAACAGTAGTTGACCGCTGCTCATCAAAACAGAATATCCCTTGACAAAAGATGAAATGCGTGAAATTAAACGTATAATCCTTAAAAGGGCATTGCAATTTACATTATGTGAATTTTGGTTTATATTGAGATACACACAAGTGATAAAAATTATGTGGGAATAATTTTTATAGAGTTTTCAATATTTTTATAGTGAGTCTTTGCCACTGCCTGAAAAGAGAATACACACATAGAACATTTGTAAACATATAGAGAATGATTATATATTAATCAAAAAACCCTTTTAATTAATATTTAAATTCCTTTGATTTGTCATGAGAATTTTGGCATGGTTCAGTCAGAGTACAATTGTTCCACTGAAAAGTCAAAACACATAAGCTCTCGTTGAATACATCACTAATTATTGTTGCGTTCTTTTAATAAGAGCTGCACTATACACAAATTGGATTCTCACAATGTTACAGAATTAATTAGTTCTCGGCGATATCGTGGTCGGAACTTTGTACTATCGGTATTGTGTTACTCGTGCAGGGATTTTCTCACATCAATTTCCCGTATTGCTAATAAGTATGGTAGTAATTATGAAGGGTTGATGAGGCTTTTTAATGAGGTTGAAAATTAGATAAACCTTGTGGCAGTGAAAGTCATTACACTGACTTTGGTAGCATTACTTAGGCATGTGGCCTCAGAGATCGTGGGGAAGCCGTAGTCTACATAAAAACATTATGGAGAATTACTTGTGGCCTGGTCTTACAAAACACACAAGATAATTCGTTTGACAATGCTGTGTGTGTAACTGCCTGAAATGGTGCCATGCGAGTGGCACAATGAAACAGAAAGCAAGGCTGCCAACTCAATCATTTGAAACGACTGCACTCTACATGATAGGCCCACACCCATGGACAATCAATGTGAAATTATTAATTTTAGTTATAACCAATTTGTTTACATACTGAGTGGAGCCCTTTCCCCTCCCAAGATCATGTATTAAGAACATAGTCCGAATGCTGGAGGCACAATTTTTCCTCCTATGGAGTTACCCGAAAAACATCATGACTGTTAAAGGGACTCAGTTCTGAGGGAAAAGATGGCAGGACCATTGCAGCGAGTGGCAGGTGAACCAACTTACCACAGATATCTATCACACCAGGGCCAACCCAACCGAGCACCGTAACCAGGAGTTAAAGGTGTAGCTCCGGTTTTGCGAGAGCAGTGATCACACCTCGTGAGCAGAGCACATACCAGCTGTATTGTTTTGTATACGCTACCACCAAAACGAGGCCACTGCCCAATCACCTGCCAAGCTACTGTATGAAGACAGCTTGGTATGCCCTGGGCATTATCAGTGTCCGCGGTGGGAATCAAATACTGGACACCAGGGAATCCAGGGCAGGGAGAACTGGGAGCAATGCATCAAGCTGGCACAAGAAAGACAGGAGGCCTACATACGATAATGGTTACCTACCATGAGTCAACCCCCAGCCGACATCGCGAAAGGGACAAATGGTGTACGTGCGAAAACACTTATTATCAGCTGCGAAGGCTAATTTCTTTGCGGTTTTTGCACATCGTTGGGGTGGGCCCCATCAGGTTTGTGCAAAACTTAGTGACACGTCTTACCTGTTCCAAATCAACCCGCGACTGCGAGTAAAAATACACCAAGATGACACCTGGCAGGAGCAGCCACTGGGGACACCATCGAAATATGTTACCAACCCCGCTGATGCCCAACAA
>NQII01013241.1:0-20001 GCA_002778355.1 Clitarchus hookeri
AAAATACATACAAACAAACGAGCTGTATTTTCGAACGAAGTTAATCAAATAAGTGGCCAAACAAATATACACAATTGATTCAACCAAATATTTTGTAGACAGCCTAATTTATTTTGGTCCAACACAGAAGTTTTGTTCATTCAAACGTGTATTTTGTTAAACAAACAAAATTATTTTGGTGCTTTTCAAGTTTTGTTTACCCAACATAATGTTTTGTTTGAGCAACTAAATATATGTTTGGCCTTAAACAAACAAATATATATATATTTTTTTGGTTGTTCTCTCAATGCAGTACAGTTGGTAACGACGGAAGCAAGGTAGTACCATGCCTTAACGTCGAATTAAAAGTGTTAGGTGAACAATTGTGAATACAAAAATGGTTTAATTTGCTTTCTGTCTTTTTAATGCACGTGAGTGTAAGAATTACCAAATTTGTCAAATACTCACTTTTTTCAAAAATAATTTCGCTGTTTCGCTTGAATAATGAATAAAGTGATCAGACCCATGTAAATGTTAATATTACGTAGGATGGAAGAACACACAGTGTGCAAACAGGCAGATCTTAAGCAGGGGTTTTCACAAGTGCTCAATTTACCGTGGACAGTCTACAGTGCTGGAGGTGCTGTACAACCTGTTGCGGCAAACAACGGGCTGCGATAAGGTCCCCTCCTTTCACAAGTGATTTGCGACGCCATTCTTGTGCCGCTCCCCGACATCCTTACACAACCCGCCTAACGAGCGTTCGGCCCGCGACCATAACATCGCGCCTCGCCACAGAGTATGTAAGTACGCAGAAGCGAAATCGCGTGGCGGTTCCTTTGATGCGGGGCATACCGCTCGCTGATTGGTTGTTGCGCGGTGTTGTGGAACGGACCCTGTGTCTGGCTACTTTGAGCCGCGAAATGCCGCCTATTGGCCCGGGCTGCCTGCTGACGGGTAAGATACCAGCGGCCGATTGGCCAACGACGTTCCGACATGTTACTGCGCCAGCGCCGCCATTTTGTTGGCGCGTAGTTGCTGGAGGTCGCGGTGTTCTCGGCTGTCTCACTTTTTCTCTTCCACTTCACTTCTCCCATGTTAAGTTGCATAATTCGCATTGAAGATCCAAGTTTTCTGGTCGTCAAGCCCTGAGAAGGGCAGTTAATATAATGTGTCGCCGTGATGCTGCATTAGATAGATATGCTTCTTTTCAAGAGACAGGAGATCCTAAGATTGGCTGCCTATGTTTGTTAGTCAATTTAGCATTACCCAGGGTGCACCACGAGGAGGCGGGCTAAAGTTGCACCTCGATGCGACTCTGATGCTTATAAACAAGCTTTTTATCACATTAGCCAAGAATGTGCGTTGGCTGCCTGTAAAGAGAACACTGACGATCTCCTCTAGTGACTCCAACACTGCTGTAATACATTAATAACCTAGATGTTTGCTTGCAATATGTATTGTATGATTCGTTGTGATTGCTTTGTATTATCACCTGTATAATCCATAACGTTCCAACTAATGCAATGAGATCACGATATGCTTGTGCCGGCCGCTACATAAATAAATTTCACTTCTCGTAGGTAGTCTGTGATCAACGTTGCGTTTGTGGGTAGGTAGGGTCTCAACGTCGCAACGACATTGAGGTCATTAGACACGGAGCAAGCTGCCCATGCAGAGAAGAAGGAATGGGGAAGGGATCGGTCATGGATTTGTATTAAGCATAGGCTAAACTTGAGGTATACCGAGTATTCATTCATCTTCTGCGCATGTACCCAACATTGACCTGCCTCCAAAGCGACACAACTGTCAAAATCGCATGGTCGACAGTGATAAACGTGTTTGTTTATACTTTCCAAATTTTTCAAATTTTTCAAATGACAAGCACTACCATATTAATAAAATAATTTCATCAAAACGTATTTTATTGAACTGCATTACAAATCGGTTACAGAAAGTATAAAAACATCTCAAAACACTTGTTTACCAAACAGTATTCTAACCTCAAATCCAATCCACGCCGTTTTTGCTAGTCGTGTTGGCACAGAGGAGAAGCAGTCCAAGGTTGGGACACGGAAACTGGTCGTGCGCAGCCAGAGAGCTTGGCCTACCTTATCTTTAGTCTACAGTGTTAAGCTCCCTTCTCAGAATTCGCCTGGGATGATTTCAGGAAACCGTAGGGGCAGCGGTGGCGTAGTGTTCAGGACGGTCGCCTCCCACCACGGCGATCCGGGTTTGACCCCCGGCGGGTTCACTCCCGGATTTTCGCATGTGGGAATCGTGCTGGACGATGCTGCTTGCCGGCGGGTTTTCTCGGGGTACTCCCGTTTACCCCGCCCTTGCATTCCAGCGCCGCTCCATTATAGGGTCTCATGTCTGTCATGCACGGGGATGACGGTCAACTACGGGTCCCAGCTGGAAAGACCGTCACTCGGAGGGTGTTGCCTTGCCCTGGGTGCACTCCCCAAACGCCATTTATTAATTTTTTCAGGAAACCGTAGAAAACCGGAGTCAGGATGACCCGACAGCAGGGAACCAAACCCTGGTCCTATCTAACGTATTTAGGTTTACCACTGCGCTACCTCGCTCGGCAGGTTATATTTGTCATCCAACGGCATGGGAAATAAAGCGGACGACGGTGCACCGCAACGTTTCTTGTGTCGGACATGACGAGGGCCGGGCGCTCGAGAATTTCTGCGAGGAGCGAAAGTTCCATCGCAGTCTGGACGACCGTAACCCGTCTGTGGCGGGCCTTCCTGCACAACATTGCAACCGACCTTTCAATAGCGTGCAGAGGATTCTCGGAGGAGCCACGCTATTCATTCGCCGTGCGTCGCCTCTGTCCTCCTGTTTTAACTTGCGCAAAGTCGTCTCTGAGATACCGTAAAACTCGACAACTTTGAGCCACTTTTTGATATTTGCAAGCATAATCGCCCTTTTTTATTAAGATAACCGGTTGGGAATTTTATCCAGCATAACTACACATCTCACAAATGTAATCCTGAGGCCACAACAAATCCAGGTAGCAAGGGAAGGGAGGGGGAATTGTTTTCGTGTGGCCCATTGTCGTATGCACAAGTAAGTCAACTATGGGCCACGTCTTCTTGTCCCATTAAAATACGTGTCAAACGTGCCCTCGCCCAATGTTGTCACGCTACAATTATTCACGAGTCAAAACTGTATACATTTTTGTTTTTTACATTTTCCCTCAATGTTTATGTGTTTTTCATGTTTTTTGTCGAATAAGTAANTGTGTTTTTCATGTTTTTTGTCGAATAAGTAAAAATGTCGATTGAAAATCAATATGTTATTTAAACGCTAGATAGCTCGATAGCTATCTCGTTCTGAAAGCAGCTGTGGCCCATTGTTGGGTCGCTGGCCCAAAGTTGTCGAATCTTACGGTACGTTTACTTGTATATCCGTGTTTATTATTTTACGCTTCGTCTCGCCGCCTCCAAAACATTAAGCTACAATTTCTTCCGTGTTATAACAATTCTGTCCAGATGGGTTTTGATACGTGGTTATATACTTGGATCACAGAACACCTAAGAATGCAGAAGTCAAACATCATCTCTCGCCGTGAACTCAAGCTGCACACGCCACCAAGATGGCGTTACTGGCCAGAAACATGGCACAACGCTATTCGCTAATAAGCGCCTGTTAAAGGCTCCACCTGCTTGCGTCGTTTTTTTTTTTCGCCGAAAAGCGCGGGAGCTATAAGGGTTACCCTGGCACGCGCTGCAAGTGCGCCATCGCCGCTACGCGCAGGGCTCTGAACTGGCGTGCAGTGTTCTAGTGATGCGTGCACGTATGGAGCTTTCAGCGGTGACAATCATCGATGAAAACTGACAAGTCTGTAGCAAAGTCTTAATAGAGACTCCAATCGACAAATATATCATGATGGGATACATACAGTCCCTTATGGTTATCATGGTTGATGTTCTGTACACGCACCTCTGGGGCAGGCATGTATCGTCGTATTTCTGTCTGTCCCCGGGAGAGCAATAGTGGTCGGGATGCACAGTAGGAGGCAGTCGAAGCTGCAGCGCTTCCATTCCCCTCTCCCACAACGAATGACATGTGTGTGTGATGATTTGTTCCTTTTGCGTGTTTTCCCCAGCAGCATGCTATAGCATGAGCGATATTCATCTTGCCAGGTGTGTTGCAGTTTAGAATGGTGGCGCTGTTGAATTGCGAGATGCTGTACCCCCGTGCAAGAGGGATAGTTATCTTTGCTAGGCATGTTACCGATACGTCGTGACGTGTGTACTGTTTCACATTCCAGAATCACTCACGCGCGTACTTGTGTGTGGGATTTGACGTATATGTTATTTGGGGTTTCTAGCCATTTCCTGGGGGGCTCTCAATGCTTATCCTAGCAGGGGTTGTGAACGTGAAATGGTATTCGTATCACACTAGCACTGCAGTAACTGGTGCTTGTGACGCCACTGGTGTTTTTTTATACGCATACATGTACAAGACTTGTTTGTTTATAAGGAAAGAAAATCCGGTGGTGTTTATTTTGATGCTGCGAACTTCGACGTCATCCTTGCGAGAGTAAGAGCGACCACGCTGCTGACGAAGCATGTAAGTGTAATAAGTGTTTTTTATCCTGCAGCTTGTTTGTTGTTACAGAAAAAAAAAAAGACATGTTTCCCTCGCGCGTGCAACGTGACGGCTTCGCTTCGTACCGCGCAGACAAGTTGAAGGTACAGAAATGCGCGCGCTCGAATGCACGGACAAGTTGGAAATACAGAAGTGCGCGCGCGCACGTGATCGCCGCGCATGTGCGTTGCTGCGCATTTGGTTCCGTATGGATGCATATAACTTTTATATAGAGACGCGACCTGCCCAAATTTTTGATGTATATAAATTTTATTTTCTGAATGATGGAATGACTGTATTTTTTTCCATGTATATAAATTTTATTTGCTGAAAGATGGAATGACTGTATTTTTTCCATGCATATAATATTTTTCTTTTAAGACGCAGCCTGTTTGTGTGTGTATGTATGGGTGCATGCATGTTAATGTGAATGTAGTTTATAATTATTGGCTAGCGCTCGCACGGACCGGAATATCCATAGTACAATTGCTATTAATTATATATATATGTATATATATAAAGTGTGTGCTTGCGCACGTGCGGTGCCTGCAGTTTTTCTGTGTGTATTCGTCATTAAACATTTTTTTTTTCGCGATGACAAGTTTATTATCTGGGGAGTGCGTAGGCCGATGCGAGTGTTTACTTTATTTCTTCTCCTAGCCAAGCAATGGTGGTTATATATGTATATAGTCGAGGCCTGTCCAAAGGTTTTTCTGAATGCCGGGATGGTAACCACTATTTACATATTCATTATTACACATCCTCCTTTTCTAGATGTTGCAGTAGTCTTATGGTCAAGAAGCTCGACTGCCAATCTAAGGGGTGCCTGAATGATCCCGCACTCCTCCGGTATTTTTTGAGCTCCGAAACAACAACCAACTAAAATTATTTCCCAGCGCTCCTGGCGGCCACCGTTTGAACTACACTCCCCGATGCTAGCACGCCTCTGCAGGCGACGTGATTAAAAACACACAAAATTCTAGCATCGATACCTGCGCTCCTAGCTGTGAACGGTAGAACTTAGCACACTCTGGTGATGGGTACAAGAATTAAAGATGACCGCCTACAGCAGACGACAGGCGGTAGGCACACGAGTTAAAGATGGAAGACGTAAATAGCAAGAGCGAGAGATAGGGAAGGGGTGAGAGACAAGAGAGAAAATAAAGGATACCAGAAGGAATATGAGAAAACCGAGGGATAGAATGCACGGGGAGGAAAGGCGTGGGAGAGAGAGACAGGGAGAAATGAAAGAGCATGAGAAAAGAAAATCGGAATGCCAGAGCATGAAGTAAATGAATCGGAATGCAAGAGCATGANAGAAATGAAAGAGCATGAGAAAAGAAAATCGGAATGCCAGAGCATGAAGTAAATGAATCGGAATGCAAGAGCATGAATAAACAAGGTGCAATCATAGAGCAGGAAGTCGGGAATAGGGAATAATGGAAATTCCGAGGGAAAAACAAGATGGACGCTGCTGAAGAGGAATGACAGAGCAGGAGGTTTCGGCGTGACGTCATCCAAGATGGCCGCCGTGGCTCCCTGACTTCCCAGTCTGCAGCCTGGATCGCGTGAACCTACTATTTCTAGCTACTATGGTTTTAGTTGGATGACTATTTCTAATGACGAAGCTAGCTCTACTTCCTCGTAGCATACAAATGCGGTAGTTTTACCAACATTAATAACATATTTCCGCCAATTTGCGTCATTATGGTAGAGTTTATCTGACCAAACACCATGATTGGCTCATTATATGCCATTGCTATGCATTCTTGATTGGAGCCCAAACAGATTATACGACTGTTGACCTACTCGTTCTCTCACAAATACCACGCCTGTGTTTGCTTCACATTCTCATTTTCCTCTATTAAATGACGGAGATTTGTGGTTCCCATGAACGAAGTCTAGGTAAAAATTACCCTCTCAATCTTGTAGAGTTTGAGATATGATAGGCCAATTGATATTTCGTTAACTACAGTAGAAATTGTATATTTATTTACCACTAGAGAAATATTTAATAACACTGCACGGGGAAAAAGATAGGAAACTCACCCTGCCGAATTTATTTGTAGGCAACACAACATAAATTTTTAGTTGCCACAAAAATTTTGTGGTGACAAGTAAATAATTTTGCGCACACCACGAAAACATTTTGGTGGGGTAAAACAAACAAAATGTTTTAATTTTTATTGTTACGTATTACATTTATTACATAAATTAACGGTTTAAAATTGTATATTGTATTTATTACACTTCTCGGTTATTGATTTGAATGGTGTGTTGTTTCATGCAATTTATAAAGCTTGCAGTGATTAATTTTTATAACATTATAATTTCGCTCTTTTCGAGTGAATAATTCCGTTAACTACATGGATAATATAATCAGTCAACCACTCAATATGTTAACAAACATACGCATGGAAGTTCTGATACTCCCATTCAATAGTTTTCCAACAGGAACATGCTTCGTTTATCAGTGAAAAATAGCCACTGGGATGAACTTACTCGCGCCAGCTGGCACGATGATGTAACGCCTACGCCACGGTGGAAAGATAGGTTCATCACGTAAGTACTTCCAGAATCGTCTAAACAGCATCAAGAGGAACACAAACAGAAGAATGGTGGGGATGGCATCCGTAGGAAATTGAATTTGAAGGACAGCTAATTAATTGTTAGGGTGTTGGCAGCAAGTGTTCGGATGTAGTTTTATGCCACGCCTATTTGCTGTGGGACCAGAATAACTGGCGTAAAATAACCCTATCTTTCCTTTCGACCATGTGTCATTTGTTTTAAAAAAATATTGCGTATTAACACGCTCAGGTTGATCGGGTTGATCAGCGAAGTGGAAGGTTGTTTACACACGGAAGTAACTTGAGCTTGCACACACACATTAGCACACACATATTCATAACTCACGTGGGATTCGAACCAAGAGCAAACCTATGGCAGGGAAGTCACCGACTTTGTCGACGTATTGTGTGTGTACACGTACAGCTGATAATTGAGCAAATAGAGCACTTCTGATATCGATTGTAAAAAAACCTAGCTGCTCACGACCAAAAAAAAAATCGATATAAACGCTGACTACAGCAGTAACCGTAATGCTATAAGAAAATTACGAAAAGTAGTTCATTTAACCGTAGACTCCGAGAAAAGAACGGAGATATTCAAAAACACATATTTAAAAATCCGAATTATTTCCTATCTGCATTTTAAAGAGATTCACGGCTATTGAACCAGGTGTGCATTATTTTGTCCCAAACGTACATTGAATGCAATAAATAGGCATGTTCCGAAAATGCATATAATACTGTAACTACTGGCGTATATATTTACAAAAGCAAACTCGAAAAACTGGATTTTATAACACATTTTTCTAGCAATCATTAGAAGTAACTATTTTACGAACAAAATGTATAAAGATAGTGTTGGTTGAACTCTCATACACTTCGCTACCTCCAGTACACGCAAAAAAAAAAACACGGACTTAATTTAATTAATTCAGCATAAAATCTAATTATGCAGTTACAATTATATAATTCCCATATGAAAGAACCTGCGTGCAATGCTTCCGTCGTCACGCTTTCATGTGCAAATTAGATCTGCAACCGCGGAAAATTTATTGCACACGACGAGAGACCACATATTTAACTACTACTGTAAATGAGTGAAGAGATTGGGTGGCTCTTACCAGCGAGGTCATGAGAGCCAATGAGGGTGATTGAGGTGAGTATGGAGCAGCACTGGAATGAAAGGGTGGGGGGAAACGGGATATCCCCGAGAAAACCCGCCGACCAGCGACATCGTCTGGCACGATTCCCACGTACGAAGATCCGGGAGCGGCCCGGCCGGGGGATTGAACCCGGTTCGCATCGGTGGGAGGCGAGCGGGCTAACCGCTCAGCCACCGTGGGCCCTACTACTGTAAGGTTTTGCTTTTATTTTACTTCGTAAGAAACTGCGCAGGCAAGTTCTAAAAATGCAAAATTTAAACATTTTCACTGGGTTTTTTTTCTTTCGGTACACTTATTATGAAAAAAATTCGTACGGGCTTGAGAATTTATTTTTTATATTTCCTGGCAAAAATGTTGTATTCCCAGGATATTTATTTGCTGAGATAAGCGTAAACGCGCAAACAGCGAATGTACAGAAAATATGCCCGGACTGCTTACTCTTAACGGCGCTTGCCTTAATGTTTCCGGATGACTCTTTTGACTCCGAGGAAAAGCATATGACTAGGGACAGGTGTATTTTGCGAAAAATATGTATGGCAATGCTAGACTTCAATATCCTACGTCCATGCTGCGTGTCTACTATAGAAGACATGTACTTATTTGACTGGGCGAATCGTAATAAAGTACTCCGATACTGGAACGTTCATGATTCGCGGACAGGCACTTGAGGCACGGGACATTTTAATGTCATCCAACCACGAAAGTGCATATAAATCTTTTCGCGAAGAACACCTGTCCCTACATATTGCCAAATTTTTGTTTGGGAAAGGTTCGGAAATGCTAACCGAAGCGCACAAACAGCTTAATAGCGAGGGGCACTGAGTTACTGCGCGAACGTAGCTCTGCCCTGGTTTCAAATCAGCTGTAAGGCGCCGTTCACACAAGAGCGATATAAGATAAGCGATGTATCGTAAGGAATATATTGCGACGATATATTGCCGAGAAGGTTAATGACAGCGGGCGATAAAAATGTGGCGGGAACACAATTCTCACTACTTCAGTTACAAAAATGAGCTCAAGTGAGGAAGACGTTATAGTGGCTTATTGGTTCAGGCGTAGAATGAGAAGAAAAAGAAAATACTGGGTACATCCCTACAATCTTACCAACGTGCACCATAGCTCGGCTGTTGTTTCTCGAGAGCTGTCTCAACATGAATCAAAATTCAGGGAGTTTTATCGAATGAATCCTGAAAACTTTCATTTTCTGAAAAGCCTAGTGTCACGAACCCTTGAAAAAAAAGACACACACTTCAGGAAGGCTATTTCTCCAGAAGAAAAACTTCCGATTACTATAAGGTAAGTAGATAGGAATATAAACAGCAGTATTAATAAAATTTTGCAGGTTTATTTTCATAATTTGTTACAAAATGGCCCAATCAGTTTCACTTTCTTGCGGCTGTGGGATAATCGAATTGAATTCCGAAATCGTTGCAATATTGCTCATGTGAGACTGAGTTTGTAAGGTGTCATGATGGGATGACGAACTCCATACAGAAGGGCTGGAAGCAACTGAAATACTGGATTCCACTTTCTCTCGTTCGTCCTCCTCTAACAACCTATGTAAGAGAGACATTGTTTGTATTTTGAAAGTCCTCCTACGACGCAAGCTAAGGTTTTCCAGATCAGGCAAAAGAGAAAGAAGGAAATGCTGTTCAGCATCTCGGTGACTTTTGTTAACAGATTTTTTCATGTTCATCCATTGTACAAAAGCATCGTCGACTTGATCGTTTCCCTTTCGTTTTTTATACCCTTGACTTGAGCTGATATTACGAGAGGGTTTTTCGATAAATTGCACGGAAGAATCTTCACCAGGCATTTCCTCTTCAATAAATGTGTCGCTTCCGTCATTTTGATTAGTATCGGACTCCTCCACTGCAGTATCTTCATTGCCGGACGTATCTCCTCCTTTCAAATGTGGTTGCAGAAAAAGCTAAATGCTCAGTCAGATAATAACTTCTCTTTGAATCCTGACTATCCCCAGACTTTGGTGGTACCAGCGATCGCACATATGCTAGTTCTGATGTTCTTCCACCGTTCTCGACAGTTCTTTTCTGAAACAAAATTTAAAAAAGTAGACATAAATTGGATTTATTTAAAACTGTTGCGTATTAAAATGAAAACACATGTATTACACAACTAAATTAAGTAAAAAATAGATTTAAAAAAATTTACTATTTAAAACCCTTTACTTATTTAATGTATTATTTTTTCAAGTATCTAGTTACTGGAAGCAGTTTTCAAGATCTTTCCTTGCAATTTTACAGAGGTAAATAAACTATCAGTTCTATTGTTCATTCGACTTGTGCTGCTATATGGTCCCACTTACAACCGCTGTATATGCCACAACCAACGGAGGAAACTTGGAAGCAAATATCAAAACGTTATTATGAGTTTTGGAATTTACCTAACTGTATTGGTTCTCTTGACAGCAAACATTTCCGCATTCAGTGTTCCCCTAATACATGACAATCCTTTTCCGTTCTACTTTGTGGCAGATGAGGCATTCCCTCTTCAGAATCATATAATGCGGCACTTTCCAAAAAATAGTATTAAATGATGCCGGGAGAATATTCAATTTTCGACTTTCAAGAGGCAGAAAAAGTGTGGAATGCAGTTTTGGAATGCTAACGTCAAAATTTCGTCTATTTGACCGACCAATTTATACCAACAGAAGTAATGCTTTGCAGACTATTAAGACAGCATGCGTGCTTCATAATTGTATACGCAGACGAGAAGGAGAACCTTATGTTCCACAACGTTTTAATAAGTGTTCTGTGGTACCAGCATTATCAGATAACAGTACAGTCAGTGAAAACAACAATTTGAACGGAGCAAACCGCTTAAGAAATAAACTAGGTGAATACTTTCTGGAACCAAGTGGTGCAATCCCTACACAATGGAGATGTGTCAATATAAAACTTTGATTACTATAATATATTTGATTAATATAACACTTTGGTTACTTATTGTCTTACATAATAAATAAATAATGTATTTACCTGTGTCTTTCATTTCTGTTGTAATTTCCCTCCACGCGGAGCTCGTCACATCTGTCTTACTGTATGCGGTAATAGAATAGTTTCAGATGCACTGGTGAGCTTTCACTAATTCAATGAAAGGAAGACAAAGAGATTTGTCTTCTCTCCTTCCCGTCATGTTCACAGCCCGAAATATCGTACGATACTAATCGCTGAAGCGACCAGCCTGTGGTACTTCGAGAGATATGTCACTTGCGATATGCTGCGCAATCGCGCAACTGTGAACCTATTTTATCGCCTCCCTTTAGATTTCAAGTATCTTTCTGTGCCTGTCGCGTATAGTGTATCGTTTACGATATATATCGCTTATCATATATCACCGTAATGTGAACGGCGCCTAAGTATACCGCGCCTTACTTTCCAGGCGCACTTCGTATTTCGCTCTGCGTTTTATTTTACTCTGGTGACAAAATTACAAGATCCGTTATAAGCAACTTAACATCGATTGGCCATTAGCGCGACACTGTTGGTTTGAGTGAGACAGCGGATATTCATGACGACGCTGCATTACTCACTGCTGGGCGGGACAGAAACTGCAGCCCACGAAAACACTCCGAACGAGAAAGACATCACACATGTTACCAACATTATTTTGGAGCAGTCCAACATCGTTATAATCTATCTTTTTTTTCCAGGCTGCTTTATCACACATACTACCCGGAAATGAATGAAACTAATACGGAAGCCTGCACGAAGCCTTGCTACAGANCAGGCTGCTTTATCACACATACTACCCGGAAATGAATGAAACTAATACGGAAGCCTGCACGAAGCCTTGCTACAGACTTTCCATCAATAAAATGATAGGGTCGGATAGCTACACACAACACGACGAGAACACTGCACGCCAGTTCAGAGCCTTGCGCGTAGCGGTCACGGCACGTTTGAAGCGTGTGGCTGTGTAGCCCTTATCGCTCCCGCGCTTAATGTGTAATCCTCAAACACGGAAATAGCTCCAGTAAGCTGTGTGGAGCAATTCTTAGCATTTGNCGCTAACTGCAAAACAATGATTTTTTTACAAATGGTTTAACGTTTTTTTTTTTTCCCCTTTCGAAAGCGGGGTTATTCGAGACTGGAACTGTTACTGCGACCTGCAGGATTGGAGGAAGCCGGTTATAATCTGAAGTAGGATCTGTCTACTATTGTCTATAGACCCCCCCTATCCGTGAACGTGTCCGTATACACTGTAAATCTTAATCAGTGAGAATATCACTGTTTAAAACAGTTAACAGCACCTGACTTATTCAACAGTCACTTCAGTCAAATTAACTAATGAATTAGTGAAAAAAAAAAAAGTCAGGTTTACTTCACTTATTGATTAAGTGGCATTTTCCACTGATTCATCAAACATTTCATCCGCTGTTTTTTTT
Source organism: Clitarchus hookeri (assembly GCA_002778355.1). Lineage (NCBI taxonomy): Eukaryota > Metazoa > Arthropoda > Insecta > Phasmatodea > Phasmatidae > Clitarchus > Clitarchus hookeri. The sequence continues at coordinate 12,723 of NQII01013241.1, forward strand.
CCCGATGAATAGTCACTCCAACACCACAACAAGGTATATCAAATGAAATAACAACGCGTAAACTGATAAAACCCATAAAACATATTATTTTCTAAATGTGAGTTTTGTCTTTTATAATAGGCACCTGCACGAGGCAACATAAACATCCAACCTCTCATTTCGCTTTTACGTCTTCCGTTTCGCTCGGTTTGAAGGTTTAAACTGCATTAAATGTGGCGAAGTGAGTGCATTCGTACGTACTATTTGTTTTAAAAATCCTAATGCAACTAATTAAACTAAAAAACGAAAAGAAAGGACATACAATATAAAGCTACATATTTTCGATAAAGATGTATATAGCCTGTTCACGGTAAAGTGAGCAATTTTGAGGCCCTAGTTACATTTTCCTTTCAGCCATATTTTATCATTCAACCACCTTTTAAAATAAATATTTCCGTGAAAGTAATGAACACAGTGTGTATATTCCACCGGACTCGGAAGTTAACACCTAAGACCAAAATATAACATTTATATTTACTGACTATTATTCCAAATGAGAAGGCTTTCAAAAGTGCTCACTTTAACGTAAATAGCCATTATACATATTTTACTCTTAATATTTATCGCTTGCTTGGTGGTTCGACTATAATTCATTCATGGTTTCTTCGGATTTTTTAAAACGAATTTTTGAAAAATCACCATAGGAGTAACTTGTCAACCTGTGTTTTTAATAACTCGTATAACACTGTGATTAACTTTACAGTATTGTATTCTTGAATAAATCAAACTTTAATTTAGTATCTTCTATATCTTGTAATATGAATTTAGTATTAAATACAAATTAAAAACAGTGAAAGCAGCGATGTGTTGGCAACGGCTAGTAAGAAACAGTTCACAGTAAAACTATTGTTTTAATTTAGTTTTTTGGTATGCTATAGTTGTAAATCAAACGTTGCCTATTGATATATTAAAATTTTTGGTAGCACTGAAGGAATTACAGTTAAAAATATCAGCGCAAATTACGGTGCGTAGGCCCTAGTGACATGGTGTTTTTTTTTTTTCGTCCGAGGAAGAAACTTGAATACTAAGGCGGAGCTGAGCTTCTCTCTCTCTCTCCCTCTCTCTCTCTCTATCTATCTATGTCTATCTATCTCTCTCTCTCTCACACACACACACTGTCTCTTTCGGGAAGTTTCGCACCGCAAGTAGTAGCAGGAAAATTATACATGTTTTCAATTTTATCATATTTCATACTTATTATAGCAAAAATAATGATTTTCGAAATTGTAATTTTTAACTGAAACAAGATTATATTGTTTGAATACTTATTATTATATATTTAGATATAATGGCGGAACATTTACAAATCCGAAGTTGGCAGAAGTGGCTACTGGCGACATGACATGGCGTAATGCTGAACGAAGAGTTGATTTCACTTTTCTCGTGCAAGAACTTAAACGTAGCCAAACATAATCCACTCTTATTACCACAAATGTCAATTCACTTTCTTGAACTTACATTTCCTGCCAAGAAAATGGACATACTTTTGTCACCACTTACTGTGTTCCCTTTTGCTTATTCGTTCCTTCAGCACGCGTGGTATGTGAAAATGAGAACTGCAATAGCTCCAACAATTCTTCTTTATTCACCACGACTGTTTACTTAACGCAATCTTTTAATGTGAAAAAAATTAGCAAAAATCATACATGCAACAAGCTATCCAACATACGTAAGCAAACATTCAAAATAACCATAACTAAAAGTTCCCATCTGAAAGTGAAATCCTACTGGTTGCCAAAAGAAAACGTACGGTTTTATTATGTCAATTCTTAGCACATGAATTTCATTACGACGATATTTATGAGTATGTATATGGTTATGGTAATGGTTATTTAAATTGTAGCACGGCCTTTGCTCTCTTCCACGTACTGTGCACCGCGTACGGCGAGACGTAATTTAATCTTGTACAGTTTCCATTTGTCCCTGATCAAGCCAAATTAGATACAGGGTTGCTAGTGTTGCGTATGTCTTGACAGGCAGCATTTAGGTCGATTATGCGCATGCAAGGGAATACACATTTAGCATTAAGAGTGCGCAAACTGAATTCAAACACAGCAACGAAAGAAGAAAAAAATAAGTTGCTTTATTTTAATACTGAGAGCTGCTCAATAGCACAAGAACCGAACAGGCCCAAAACTTACTTTACTATATTCCATGGAAATTTGTACTGTTGTAAATGAGATTACAAAACTCACAATACTTAATCTAATTATAAAAAGCTGACTCAAGTAAACAACGGTATTCTTCTGCCTGAGCTGAAGCGAAGAGAGAGGAGCTTCAGTATCTTACAAAATGCATATACACAAAACCAGATTTAAAAAAAAGCCCGATTAGAGTAAATATTGTTTTGTTTTCTGAAGACTGGTGTCAGTAATAAATATCACTTAAAGTGAGAGTTTAGCATTAGCTCTAGAGACAAGGAACTACTTTAGTGCCGCGTAAGTGGCAAAGTACTTTTTTATTTTTTGCCTGTTGAAGCGCCGTCGTCGGAACGAACCACACATCTCAGGCAATGGCGTACTGTAGAAATAGTTTTATACTTGTACTAGGAACTCTTTGGAAACCAGTTGCCAAATAGATTTTTTAAAGCTACAGGTAAATTATAGTAAATTTCACAAAATCTTAGTGTCCAGTGTGTAAAACTAACATTATATTTTAACAAGCACGGTTTATTTTTAGAAATTGAACAACATAAACAATTCTGCATATTTTATAAAGTAATGTGGTTGTAAATATACAATATTTTAGCTGTAGAGTTACGAGAAAATCTTTGTAAACCAGCTGCCAGAGATAAGTTTGTAAGAAATGAAGAAAATGTATACTGGGCAAGGTGTTTTTGTCGAGGTCTGCGACTTATTTAGCGCTCTTGCACTGTGGATTGGTATCCTGAAAAGCCAAGTTGAGGAGTTCATCGCTGCATTAAAGCTATATAATTTTGTCAGATATGAATGTTTAGTGTATCCCGTGTTATAATTTCTTCCTATCTTTCAAACTTAGTGAAAGCAACGTATTGGTACAAATTGCTATAGCGTATCCAATTCCGTGAGGGATGGAGGTCTTTATAACAATTAAAGAAGTAAATTTAATTTATAAACTTATTTACTATATTATAAAGATATGGACATGTATTATTTACAAAATAAAACTGCCTATCCCGGTTATTAACACCAGCTATTCCTGTGAGTGGAATTGTTATGCCAAACTCAATTATATTTAAAACCCTTATCATGACTTCATACCAGCTACAGTCACTTAATCTTCACTTATTTGTTACACATTTAGGGGAGAGCAGGGTTAAGTGGCCACTTTTAAGGTAAAATTATATTTCAATCGTGTTCTGTAAGTAAAACCAAAATATGAAATCACCCTCCATACAAATAGTTGTTGCACAAACAATTAAAAGTATTATTTTTTAAGTATTGTGAATTATTATATTTCTTATTGGATTTTAGAAATATGTTTACCAAATGGCCACTTTGCCCCGCTAGATCCGGTAACTGGCCACTGACTGGCCACTTGCGTTCTTCGCAATGATGAGTTCTCCCCTTTGATATATAATCTACTGCCATCAGCTGGGTACAGAATTAAATACTAGCAAGTCACGAAAACCAATACAAACACACTTCTGCCATTGGCGAGCGTTTGGAAAATACATTTAGCATTTTATTACGGCTGCCTGCTAGAAGCGACGGTGCTGTTCCTAGCATTACTTTTTATATGGAATAGTATTACCTCTACTTTTTCTAACTGCANTACTGCCATCAGCTGGGTACAGAATTAAATACTAGCAAGTCACGAAAACCAATACAAACACACTTCTGCCATTGGCGAGCGTTTGGAAAATACATTTAGCATTTTATTACGGCTGTCTGCTAGAAGCGACGGTGCTGTTCCTAGCATTACTTTTTATATGGAATAGTATTACCTCTACTTTTGCTAACTGCANCTGCTAGAAGCGACGGTGCTGTTCCTAGCATTACTTTTTATATGGAATAGTATTACCTCTACTTTTGCTAACTGCAATCATTGCACACTGAAGTGGCAAATGTCTCAACCCATTATTAAATGGCCACTTTGCCCTCTTGGACGCCACCACACAAAAACTTGTCTAGAGTAAAAGCCAAGTAATCTAATAAATTGTATGACACATGAATTCAAAGCCTAATTCATAATTGATATTAGAGTAAATAATTATAAAGCTAATATTTACTGAGATAAAATCATATTTTCCATCACTTACCTTACATCAGGCATGAACAAAACTACAAAAACTTTAATAAAACCAATAAATTGTAAGATTACCTGCTCATATGCTCTCAGAACACTACCATCTTCCCTCTTAACTGTTTCAAACCCTCGCCACCAGACTGCAGCACACTCCAGCGAAGTAACAGTTGATGGCCACTTTACCCGCACTGGCCATNTTCAAACCCTCGCCACCAGACTGCAGCACACTCCAGCGAAGTAACAGTTGATGGCCACTTTACCCGCACTGGCCATTTTACCCTGCTCTCCCCTAAGAACAAAAGTCAAGTGCCATACATTAAAATTATTCCAAATATCCGCCACTCACGCATTAAGTTCCACTTTTCCATAGTCCAGCCAGTCAGTCTCAGTCTATGCTCTCACGATGATCGTGCACTGCACTCGCTGGTCACGCCTCGGCNTTCAAACCCTCGCCACCAGACTGCAGCACACTCCAGCGAAGTAACAGTTGATGGCCACTTTACCCGCACTGGCCACTTTACCCTGCTCTCCCCTAAGAACAAAAGTCAAGTGCCATACATTAAAATTATTCCAAATATCCGCCACTCACGCGTTAAGTCCCACTTGTCCATAGTCCAGCCAGTCAGTCTCAGTCTATGCTCTCACGATGATCGTGCACTGCACTCGCTGGTCACGCCTCGGCACTAATGGCTATTCAAGACTCCGACACAGGGCCACGTAGCTGATTATATAGCTGAGAAGGCCTGGCCCAGAAAGTTCTTCGCACCTCGAATCGCACCGAGGGTGGTGATGACCGGAAAATTCGCACAATGGCTCCCCCGACACATTCATTCTTCCAGAGACGGGAGTGACATAAGTGCCATTTTCATCGGGGGCCGGTGTGGTTGGCTTTGCCTCCCCTCTGCCCGGGTGAAGGTGATGTCATCCTCGGGAGGAATGTACCCCCGCCCGAGGTGGAGGGGGAAGGCACGGAGGCGAAGCGACTGCACGTAACAGTAACAAACCCTATAACTTAAATACAGTGGACTTGGTACGAATGAAGTTACAGTGGCATAGGCTCTAAGTTGCATACGTCTACGCAGCACGGGGGGAAAAAACGCGCATGCCAATTCAGTGCCATTTGTACATGTTTATAAGCGATGAGAATTTTTAAAGTTATGCAAATACTTCCCGTAGCACTCCTTAGTTTTCAGCGAATCAAAAGCACAAAAACAAATCCACCATGGCTTATTACAGCACAAGCCAAATGGATGACGTGGTGAAAACATGTGCGCGTTGTCAAATCCCGAACTTCTCGCACCGGAGGTTGGCCAAGGTCAAGGGAAGGCGAGCGCCATGACCAGGGTCGCTAAGGCCTTGCCTTCGTAACGCAAGGTTCAGAGTTTTAAGACAGGGACACATAGTAGATAAATATAAAGAGACTGAATGGCCTGTCGGTTCCTTTGATTGACTGCGCGAGGCTCTGGGAACGGGCCTTGTGGTTGATACGCCACTACGTGTTGTTAAAGGTTCCCTATTGGTTAGACTGCCGGTTGGCGAGTATGTTACCAGGCGCTGATTGGCGAATGGAGTTCCAACATCTTGCTGGCGTGTGCGGCTCGAGCTCGCGGTGTAAGCGACTGTTACACTAATGTATTAAACACAGACAGAGACGACAGTCAGGTTCTTGGATATGCATACATTTAGATAAATTTAACCCCTTAACGTTCAAATTAAAATTTATCCCAACTGTTGACAAAGGAGTGGAGAGATTTGGGCGGCTCTTAACATTGAGGTCTTTAGAGTCTATGAGGGTGAAACGAGGTGAGTAGGGAGCAGTGCCGGAGTGCAAGGGCGGGGGAAACGGGAGATCTCAGAGAAAACCCACCCGTCAGTGGCATCGTCCGGCAAGATTCCCACATGTGCCGGGAGCGACTCCGCCGGGAATCGAAGCCGGTTCCCCCTAGGTGGAAGGCGAGTGGTCTAACCACTATACCACCGCGGCCCCTCGGTTATCCTTGCATTGGCTACGTAAGTTTTCCCGTTCCAACGTCGTCGATCTCCCGCGCTGACCAGACACGACCTCGGACACTGCGGTGTTTGGCGCTCCCCGGGCTCGGCGGAGGTCAAGTGGGCAGAATTGAAGCGGCAAGGTCTGACTCCCCCCCCCCTCTCCAAGTCGATTACGACAGGGAGGGGTGCAAGTTGTTTCCCGTGTCAGCACTACTTCCCCCCTCGTCATCGTGTCGTTCACCTCGAGATCGCGCACGTCGCCCTCCTTGACACAGTTCGCTCCTCGTGCGAGTCCGTTAAAGACCCCCCGAGAGCACTGGCGCGCGAAATGCGTCGCAAAATTAAGCTTGCGTGTTTTAGAGAGAGGCAGAGAGAGAGAGAGATAGAGAGAGAGAGAGAGCTTTGGGCCGGCTCTTAATGTGGCCGCCTGGTTCAAGGAATTTTGCACGTTTGAGGCCTGAAAGCGTGGGAGCGCCAGGGACAGAGACATGCGCGTCAACTCTCTCATCGCTTCTACGCGCGAAGCACTATAAACTGGCGTGCCGTCTTGCCGTCGATAACGCGCCTCTACGAAACTTTCAGTGGAGGCCCTACCATTTTACGACGTAATAATAAAAAATAAAGGTCTGATGCACGTCCCTATTCCTTTTTTAATGTTTTGTACCGGAATGTTCATACTTAAAAATGACCGTGTAAACACCCGTTTGAGCCATTTTCACTATAACAAAAACATGCTTTAGAGAGAAATGGAGTAATTGAAAATCGTATACAGACACGTAACGTTTCTTAAATGCTATTCGTAAGCAGACCTCACTCAGGCACGTTCGGCGATTTTTTATAAAACGCGAAAGATCTTCAAGTATTGCCATTCATGTAGACCGGAAATCTGAGTGCGTCAATGTGTCGTGAGTCATTGAAGTTGAGAGAGGGATACAGACAGTGGTGCAATACATTTTGGGAATGGGGGGAGGGCAAGATATATATTGCCTCTTCCTAAATTTATTCAAGATTACCAGAATGA
>NQII01013242.1:8555-20544 GCA_002778355.1 Clitarchus hookeri
CTTGTTGACAACTTGGGTCCATGGATTCGTGGGGTCTGCGCCACACTCGAACCTTACCATCAGCTCTTACCAACTGAAATCGGGACTCATCTAACCAAGCCACGGTTTTCCAGTCGTTTAGGGTCCAACCGATATGGTCACGAGCCCAGGAGAGGCACTGCAGGTGATGTCGTGCTGTTAATACAGGCACTCGAGTCGGTCTTTTGCTAGCATAGCCCAGTACAGTCAAAGTTCGCCGCACTGTCCTAATAGACACGTCCGTCGTACGTCTCACATTGATTCCTGTGGTTATTTCACGCAGTGTTGCTTGTCTGTTAACACTGACCATTCTGCGCACACGTCATTGGTCTTGATCATTAAGTGCAGGCGATCGGCCACTGCGTTGTCAATGGTGGGAGTTTATACCTGAAATTAGGTATTCTCGGCACACTCTTGACACTGTGGATCTCGGAATGTTGAATTCCCTAACCATTTCCGAAATGGAATGTCCCATGCGTCTAGCTCCAACTACCATTCCGCGTTCAAAGTATGTTAATTCCCGTCGTGCGGCCATAATCACATCAGAAACCTTTTCACATGAATCACTTTAATACAAATGAAAGCCCAACCAATGCACTGTCCATTTATACATTTTGTACGCGATACTACTGCCATCTGTATATTTGCATATTGCTATCCCATGATTTATGTCACCTCTGTGTAAATGGATTGTACCAGAAAATTATGTCCAATATATATCTGATACTGATAGCGAAGTTAACATAGCTTTATCCCTACCACACAATCACCTCTCATTTTCATATCCTGTGCACGGGCCTGTATGAGTCGATGTGTGCATGCGTATATGAGGAATGTATGTATTTATTTGTATGTGTGGGAATGTACGCATTTGTACGTGTGTATGTGTATATGCTCGTATGCATAGATGTGACGTTTAGCAATTGAATATAGAGTATACAATGACCACTGTTTCCACATGATACAAGCAAAGGATGATGTATTACACTTCATCCGACATGCCTGTGATACTTAATTATAACACCTGAAAACTTATGGAATTGAACCTGTAAGTGTAATTTTTTTTAGCCTAATTTCTGAATAAAAGAAAGGTTTATGCGATCACTTTCGTGTCTGTTTTTGTGTGTGTGTATTTATGTGTGTGGGTGTAGGTGTATGTCCCCCCTAATTCAATTTTTGAATGCGTCGCCAGAATTGACTCAAAACTCGGTTTATATATAGTATTAACTAAGGACACCTGACTTTTACAGTCTTGGAATAAGTCAATGTTGGGTACATGCGCAAAAGACGCATAATCGGTCTACCTCCACTATATATATAGTCTATGGGGTAAGTAGTAGTGTTATGTTCGTTCTGACACAATGCATTTTATATGGGAGTTGTGTGACTGTAGCTTTGGGTGTGTGGCTTAAGGGATTCGGCTCAACTCAAACGAGCTCGGCAATCTTCGGCTCTACTCACGTGTGCTCGGAAGCCATCGACTCGGGTTTGTCGAATATATTCAAAGGTGATCGGCAGTTATGCCCACTAATTCTCCAAGCATATGTTTGTTTCTGGTAGCCAGATTGGTTTTATAGGTATAGCATATGTCAAATCTTAAATCTATATTTATTACCTGCTTTAAAAATTACTTTTAGTCATAATTATTTATTTATTTATATTGTGCCGAAAATATAGATAGGGTATTGCAGAATCATGCAAAAGTCTCTCATTCAATTACTACATTTCCAGCCCCCTCTCTTGAAGACTAATTAATGCACGATACCAGAATCTGCAATTTATTCACNATTCAATTACTACATTTCCAGCCCCCTCTCTTGAAGACTAATTAATGCACGATACCAGAATCTGCAATTTATTCACTGCCTCGACTGTTTTGTAGGCAAATCTATGCTACTCAGGTTTTTTAAATGCATGTATATATAACTATAAAACCAAGTCCATCATACTAATGGCAACCAAATGCTCAAGTATGTTATAATCATAGTATGGATCAGCAACTATCAACACTTTTAGTGGCTTAATAAAAGTTAATTTAAATTCCAATACTGCCAGATCCTGGATACTTGGAATGTACGGGGGTGATAAATAGTCTTAAATTTCATGCTCTTCTTGGCCATCAATCCTTCAATTGCCCAATCATTCCATCGATATTTTAAATCAATCCATTAATCTTCCAATCCTTCCATCAAACTTTCACAATCTTTCTATTAATCCTTCCATTAATCTTTCAATCTTTCCATCAACCTTTCAATCTNCCTTCCATCAAACTTTCACAATCTTTCTATTAATCCTTCCATTAATCTTTCAATCTTTCCATCAACCTTTCAATCTTTCCATCAATCTTTCAATCATTCCATCAAACTCTCAATATTTCCATCAATCTTTCGCAATCTTNAACCTTTCAATCTTTCCATCAATCTTTCAATCATTCCATCAAACTCTCAATATTTCCATCAATCTTTCGCAATCTTTCCATCAATCTCTCGTTCACTCTCGCAATCTTTCCTTCAATATCACAATATTTCCCTCAAAATTCCAAACTTCCCATCTATCTTTCGTACATTCTTTCGATCAATAATCAATCCATATTCAATGCATGGGTTTGTCGTCTGTCTCCCATCCATACATATTAAAAAAACACCATTCACCAACTGTCTCCGAAATTTTTACATGATGACAGACTTAATGTATTGTATGCAGTCCCCTGTTGATGTTTTTTTTGTATGTAAAGTATTCATTAAAATTCTCAATGCGGGTCTTTACCTTAATAGTTGAGAGCTCATAGCACCACCTAAAAGTTGTGAGTAAAAAAAAAGGACACTAGAGACAAAAACTGTTAAAGATGTAACTCCATGGTAGTGTGATCAAGGAATTAGATAAAATATTTTGTTGAATGGATGCAAAAAATTCTTAAATATCACTGATGAAATATGTTAGTAAGTGCATATATAGAGTAATAGCANTTGTTGAATGGATGCAAAAAATTCTTAAATATCACTGATGAAATATGTTAGTAAGTGCATATATAGAGTAATAGCCAGGCCAAGTAGATACACAAGTTTCTACTGTAGAGAAAACTTCAGTTTATTCACGAAGATGACGCAAGCCAATGATTGTATAAAGTCTACTGTAGAGCTCTACTTTCTCCCACTGCTGGGAAATTGCATTAAAAACAGTGTTGCTACTGTGGAAACATCTTTAGCAAAACTTGCAGTGTTCGGCGACATGAGAGAACCGCCTGTACAAAGAGTCCTTTTCGTGCGATAAAGCATTGCAAAATGGCCACGTGCAGTTTATGCATGGCAAAAGATTGAAGGAACACATCAAGATCTGCAAGGGATCGTCTACTGGGAGTCAGCAATTAATGTCGACAATACACCTTGCTGCATCGATGGGTACTGATTACAGTCATTTGATTTGGTGTGTGTGGGCACAAGGGCTGGGGGAGGCGAACTGGTGGAGCTGTTCAAGCTCTGTCATTCTGGTCGGCAGGCGGCCATCTTGTCCGCCATGTTGGTTCTCGGTGACCTTAACCTTCTCCCATAATGTTGACCCCGTCCTCATTACCTCAAATGACCTTATATCAAAAAAATAGGAAAATTATTTTAAAACTCCCAAAAAATAAAATAATAAATATAAAAAATCTAAAAGAAATACAAAAGGTTTGCGCATAACAGGAACTGGGACATGCACCAGGTGCCATTCATGCTCTGTCATTCTGGTCAGTCGTCCACCACATTGGATGTTGGTGATCCAGAGAGCCATGACCTTGATTTCAGTCCATGACCTTGATCTCAGTCCATGACCTTGGATAACCTCAAAGTAAAAAAAATTCCAAAATTAGAAATTTGGAAAAATAGAAACCGAGAGTAAAATTACATCGATGACTACTCCGACCACCACATACGATGCCAGTGACCCTGGCCCCAATGACCTTAAAAACCAAAATTTTATAGTAAAATCGAAAAAATTTAATAAATTCATAAAATTCGAACAGCATAATACATTACTAACTATGCTCCAATGTTAGATGTTGGTGACCTTGTCTTTGTACTTTGATCTTGATCATGTTGACCTTTAATTTTGAACCCAAAAAATTCCAAAAAATAAAAAAAAATTTTTCAACGTTCAAAAAGTTATAAAAAAATGTATAACTCTTCTGTTAAAATATTTTTGAACATATAAAAATATTACAATTTCTAATGTTTGGGCTTAGAAGGGACAGGGAACTGGAGCCCACCATCTCCCAACCACCGTATTGAATCCAAGTGACCTAGAAGTTAATCTTTGATCTTGACCACAGTGATCTTTGACCTTAAACTCAATAAACAGCAAATAATCTAAAAAAAATTCAAATAATTCAAAAAAATTCTTTAAAATGTTTTAAAACATTCATAAATTAAAAAAATTATGAAAAATTATGAAAAATTATTAAAAATTATTAAAATCTCATTAAAAATTTTTATAAAAACAATTATTTAAAAAATTTGCTTTTCTGGAGGTACCCTCACCACCACATCCAACAGATGACTGACCTTCGCCATTGTTTCAAATTGCTTTGATGCCATTCCCCACCTGTGGTGGGTAGAGTGGTTCATAGGGTCCTTAGTTAATGTTAGATGGCACAGACTATAGGTTCCTTGAAGGTTAAGGGTATATAAAACAATGCTTCATTGTCTCTTGGGTTTTCACAGGTTTATTTGCCCGGGAATTGATTCATATATTCCCGGAACTTTTCCGGGAGTTTATACATACTTTCCCGGCATCTAGTGCCGAGAATTTACTCATACGTTTTGACCCTGCGAGTTCTTGGCCTGAAGGGCTGATTACAATGTTCTGGCTAACGTTTCCGGCGCTGTGGGGGCATTAAGTGGCAGGACACGTCCCTGAGTGACGCCGTTGGTACTTATCTGTGTGCTTGCGGGGTAGTAAATCCGGCAGTTGAGGTCTGGTGTGTTGGGTGGCCCGGATACAGGCCCTGGGACTGGCTGTGGTTGGCTTGTTGCACTCAGCTGGCTTCCTCTCGATGTGGTGCTCCTCATTGAAGCTCACCACTCGCTCCTGTTCGCGGCATAGGGTTGTACTGACTCGTTACCTCCCTACCACGTCCCAGTGAGGTGACCCTTGGCGGGCCTCCACCCCGGCTCTCGGTGCGGGGTGGCACTGGACTACTCCCACTCGAAGATGTGGTGCTCCTTGTTAAAGTTCACCACTCGACTCCACCTTCTCGGTGCATAATTGTAACTCACTGACTGACTGACTTTACTGACTAACTCGCGTCTCTGCATGGTGATACTACTCGTCCGACGTAACTGATTCTCCCAGTGTAGAGTATCGCAGCCTCTGACTGCCCCGATAAGACTGACCCCTTAACACTGTCTCTGGTTGTCTGTGCCGGGGCCCGAACCCCGTGGCCTCTCGGTGTCCCGACGGACTTCCGCTCATATAACTGCGCGATTCAACTGAATGACTGATGCGACTAACTGACTCGGCCGGGGTCCTATCTACCCAGCCTCGGTTTACCTGGTGCACTCTTCCTTTCTCTGTGTGCGATTCTAACTGACTGTGGACTGTTCTTCGAATGGATTGATTGAACTGATAGTCCTGGCATGGAGTAGCATAGATCCCGACTGCCCCGATATGACTGACCCCTCCCTTGTCACAAATAAATGGCTTTTAAACTATCTGGACACCCTCCCTAGATTCCTACATGTGTCTCCCTTGTTGAGAGAAGGGGAGGTGGGAAGAGGGCGCAAAACAAAGAACATTTCATAAACGCGCCCTGGTTCTTGAAGATTGGGCGGGAAGGGGGTGGTGCGGGCCAGTTGCCCCTGCCATACGCTGTCAGCTTATTCTCGGTGCATATCACCCTTTCAGCACATGTTTTAATTTCTCTCGTAGGCGAATGTCGCCCGACTATCTCGTCATTTCATAGATGTGTACAAGTTTCACAGGGCTTGCTAGGGGTGGAGAGGCCCGTGGTCCGGTAATGCTACCCTACCGTGGCTTGACCTCGGCATGCGTTAATGGGTAACATGTGTCGTCTGGGAGGCCCTACACTGGTTTAAACTGGCGGGGGGTTGGGGGGGTTGTAACAGCACCGTTTCTAATACTTCCAATATGCGTTATGCATCATGGTTAATTAGTCAGTTCCCCTCCACGAATGTTTCTCATTGGTTGATTACCTGTGTTCGTTTCACCCCAACAGTGTTTTTTATTGGTTGATTACTCATGCTCCTTTGACCTGCCATCAATGTTTCTCATTGTATTAACATTCCCATTCCCTACACACTCACCTTTGCTCATTATGTCGAATGCACTCCACTCATCATATTAATATTATGTTTGTCATTTGTTTACTTTTTCAGTATCTAGGTGATGCTAGGGTATTAATGATCGATTTTGTCGCCAGAGGAGTGGTCGATTTAGCCACCATGTTGGTTGTTAACAACCTTGACTCCAATGACATTGAACTCGAGAAATCGAGAAAAATTACAGTCCATACAATTGACCATTACTATGTGGTCACAATAAGGGACCATACCGACTAACCATACTAGCCAAAGACTGACTCTATCCAAGACTGACTCCACCCAAGACTGACTCTACCCAAGATTGACTCCACCCAAGACTAACCCTATCGAAGACTGGTTCCTGACAATACTGACTTAGCCTAAGACTATCTCCTGAAAAGACCAGTTGGTGCCAAACTGGCTGGACCAACCGACAAGACCAACCNACTGACTTAGCCTAAGACTATCTCCTGAAAAGACCAGTTGGTGCCAAACTGGCTGGACCAACCGACAAGACCAACCGGCCATACCACCCCACCCAGCTATATAAACAAACGATGATGGACAATCTCGAAAATAATCTCCTAATAAAAGTATCGTAGCTAACTTCTTTGCACAAAATCTTCGCAAAACATTTCTACCAGAGTTGACCATACCAAAGAGTCATACTAACTGACCAAGCCAACTTACCAGACCAACTGACCAGGCCAACCAACTAGCTGTGAAACATTCCTAAAAAAATATTCCTTTAAAAACATTCCTCATTTCATTCGTTCGTCACATAAAACTCTGTCGATTTTAAACGACCCGATTAAGGCATAATACTTGTTCACATAAATTTTACTCTAGCAATCTATTGTTTGCACCACTGAATTAATAAGTGAGTGAAGAGATTTGGGTGGCTTTTAACATCGAGGTCTTGAGAGCTGATGAGGGTGAAGTGAGGTGAGTGTGGATCAGCGCCGGAATGAAAGGATGGGGGAAACGGGAGATCCCCGAGAAAACCCGCTAACCAGCGGTATCGCCTGGNGGATCAGCGCCGGAATGAAAGGATGGGGGAAACGGGAGATCCCCGAGAAAACCCGCTAACCAGCGGTATCGCCTGGCACGATTCCCACATGCGAAAATACGGAGTGAACCGGCCGGGGATTGAAACTTGCTCGCCTTGTTGAGAGGCGAGCAGTCTAACAGCTCAGCCACTGTGGCCCTCTGAATTAATAAGTCTTTCAGAGAAAAAGGGACGGTATGAGAAATTAAACACACATTACTGTGTATACATAAATTTGATTTATTTACTTATTCCATACATTTTTTCTTCGTAATTATTTTCTACATTCGATCTCTATTTTTTTTCAGATGTTTGCAGGTCATTGTTTGTAGCCAACAGTCTCATCCGATATAATCCCGATCCTTCAGTTTATTGATGATTGAAGATATCTCAAAAATGCTTGAGAAATCCCCGCGTTTTTGCAGGACAATTAAATTGCTGAGTCTATCAACACGTTTATTCGTGTCTTCGGGAAATATGAAACGAGCGTTCTTGATGCATTCTGCCTTCTTCAGACCACTCGTCAAAGGAAACTCGTTGGTAAAATGTGTTGGAACGTCGGGAGAATCATCATCCTTCTCATCAGATACTTCATCAACTCTGTCGTCAAAGTCATTATAATCAATGCTGCCTTCAGGATAGCCTTCGTCTTCTGTTTAATCCTCAATATCAAGTTTACTTTTATTTGTAAGGGTAGCATGGTCATTATGAGTATTTAGAGCCGACGACAATTTATATTCAAGTTCATCGACTTCACACGAATGTCTTGCAAGTGTATACTTAACACATACCGACTCTACCACTCTTGGCAGTTCTCTAATTCCGTCATTATAATTAACTGTTTTTTCATACTTGTCTGGGTAATCAGTACCCATCGATGCAGCAGGGGGTATTGACGACTTCACTTGCTGGCTCTCAAAAGACGGATCCTTGGAGTTTTCGATGTGGTTTTTCAATGTATCACCTTTCATAAACTGCATTTGTCCAATGTGAGAGTTCCCTCGTATCCTGCGAAAATNATGTGAGAGTTCCCTCGTATCCTGCGAAAATGTTATGTAGGGTTTTAACAGGAGGTAACAAAGTCAACACAAGCTGTTCACGAGTTAAGCAAACAAGCCTTATCTTTACACACATAAGTGTGCCTTTTTAAATTATCGCTTCCGTCAAATGTTGTACATGATAGTGATTTTAAGGTAGGGCCTTTTAAACATTTTAAGGGGAACAAAGGGAAATTTTGATGGAAGGAAGGAATGTTTGAGGGAAAGTTGGTCGATTTTGAGGAAAAAACGGAAAATTTCGAGGGAAATGGGAAATTCCAAGATGGCGGTGGCTCCCGTCTCCCATCCTCTTCAGCTCAACTCATTATAATCATTCTACTCTTAACATATTCATTATGCTTTCTTNTGGCTCCCGTCTCCCATCCTCTTCAGCTCAACTCATTATAATCATTCTACTCTTAACATATTCATTATGCTTTCTTTTTCATCGTAATAATTGTTACTCCCCGCATTTGCTTCACTGTGGATAACTAAAAGATGGTCAATTGATTTTCTACATCATTTACCCAGACATATTCTTTTCATATATCATTGTTTTTTTTAATTCCTTGACCGGTTGTTGATAATAAAGCAAGAGTAAAGTGTGTTCAAAGTGATAGAGGGAATGAAATTGTTTGTTTATCCATTGAGAAGTCTGTTTGGTTTTCGCAGAGATAATAACGATATATATTGGAAATGAGGCTATGTGGTTACTTTTATATGTAATTCTTCTGGTAACAGCTGTTTGTATGTATATCAAACTAAAAAAGCTAATGGAAATCTTGCGAGCTATTATGCAGATGAAGGTAAAATTATTATTCTGAAGTTATAAATTATGTGACTTATTGTAGAATACGAAGCTATAGGCTGTTTACGGTAAAGTGNAAAATTATTATTCTGAAGTTATAAATTATGTGACTTATTGTAGAATACGAAGCTATAGGCTGTTTACGGTAAAGTGATAACTTTTGAGGTCCTAGTTACTTTATTCCTATCAGTTTTTTTTATTGTTGAAATACTTTTTTTTTTATAAATATTGCTGTTTACGTAATAAATATATTGTATATATTTCACCGGACTCGAAAGTTAACGTCTACGGTTACAATAAAATAGTTTTATTGTTTAATATTCAATATGAGAGGGCTTCAAAANTATTGTTTAATATTCCAAATGAGAGGGCTTCAAAAAGTGCTCACTTTACCATATATAGCCTATAACAAAGTTAATGAGATATAATAAAAATTGTACAAACATTCAAAATTACGAGTTAGTTTTAATTATTTGCCATTATTAGAATAAGAAGTACTTAGTCGTCCAGATACATTTAATTTATATAGAAAAGGTCAGTTTACAGTTCGATATGACTATTTAAGAGTTGGTTTTCAAGTTAATATAAAAGATAATACTAATCATTATGTTCATTCTTCTGGGTTCGATCACTGTGATATACGAAATATCAAAGTTAAGAATGAAGAAAAGGATTATTTCCCAAGGAAAACTGGAATTTAGATAATGAAAAAAGTTTTTATAATAAAATTTATCCGGTCCAGTGGCGCATCCAGGGAGTGGGAACTTGCGGCACCTGCCACCCCCAGAGAAACGGCCTTTAAACATTTCGTTTAGAATAGCCAACAATAATAATGCGTAATTACATTACTTCATTAATGTAATTTAAGTTTATTGAAAATGAAAGAGGAATTAAAAACGCCACTTTAATACTAACCACCTGCCACTAGCCATGGCCATGAAATACGTGTGCTCGCCACGTGGGTGAAATATTACGATACATAAATACACTGAAGAGCAAAAAAAAACTGGTATAGGCGTGCGTATGCAAATAACAGAGGTATGGAACCAATCATATTAACGCGATGCGATCGGCAGCTAGATAGGTTACTGCTGCTACAATGGCATGTTATCAAGATTTAAGTGAGTTTGAACGTTGTGTTATAGTCGGCGCACGAGAGATGGGACATAGCATCTCCGAAGTAGCGATAACATTTGGATGTTGGCGTACGACCATTTCACGAGTGTACCGTGAATATCGGTAATCCGGTAAAACACCACATCTTCAACATAGCTGCGGCCGGAAAAAGATCGTGAAAGAACGGGACAAAAGACGACTGACGAGAATCATTAAACGCGACAGATGTGCAAACCTTTCTCAAATTGGCGCAGATTGGATTTGTGGACTGCCCTGCAGGATTCATGGTGTGAATTGCCTCCTGCATACCTTCAGACATTAGTCGAGTCGTTGCCACGTCGTCTTGCGGCACTTCTGCGTGCTTGGAGGAGCCCTACATGATATTAGGCAGGTGTACCAGTTTTTTTGGCTCTTCAGTGTATTTTGCTGTTAATTTTATTTACTGTTAAGCTATTAATGCTAATGTCATATTAGATAATTTTGTTACAATGTTACCTTCTTNTCAAACCAAAATAGTATCTGCATTAGTTTAGGAGTTAGATGGATTAATGTACATACGCGTCGCAATGGGCGTGATATCTGGCGCTTGCTTGGGTCGGCTGGTTTGCGCGATATTGCATTAAAACTCGCAGTGTTATTATTATTTTATCTCGTTTAAACGTATTTAAGATATTACAATGATGCGGGGTAAGTATTATTCAAATTAATAAAATATTATAAAGAACAAAAACATTATTAGGAAGCAGTAGAAAAAAGAAATATGAAATAGCGATACGCGACTAGTAGCGCCATCTCTTAGCAGCGAGAAGTATTACTTATTCTTCAAATAGAATCAAAGCTATGTACAAGAAAGAGATANGTAGCGCCATCTCTTAGCAGCGAGAAGTATTACTTATTCTTCAAATAGAATCAAAGCTATGTACAAGAAAGAGATAGAAGTATGACGCCAAGTGGTTTCGTATTTTCCGTTATTTTTTTAGTGTTGCTCTAACCTCTCAGCGAGTTGTGCACATTCTGAGATAGTTATTATTTTATAATGGCGCCGTACGGTGATTGATGTTTTAATCCATTTCGCTTGGTACTTCATCAAAAGTTTAAAAATTTAGGAAAATTTCTGAATGTTTAGCTTAAAAGTGGGGGTTTTCACTAGATGTTTACGTATGTGCATCCTGTAGGAAACGACTTTTAAATAAAACACCTCCAATAGCTAATTGAAGATATTGTGCAATGCAGTCAAACATCGAGTGAATCTTCGCAAAACACCAACGATGAACCGTTCATTCCCAAAGATAAGTTTAAACATAATTCAACCCAAACCGACACAACCGTAGAAAAGCAAAACATTTTGAAGCAGCTAAAGGAGAAATTTAATGATCCGTCTACCTCTACTTCTATGAAGACTATGTAATTGACTATAGCACCTACGTCATGGAGTGAAAATAAACTTGCAGAAGAATTTGGAACATCCAGGCGACAAGAGAGAAAAGCAAAGTAACTTGTCGATCAATTCGGTATTTTCATACTGGTATACAGTAATTAATCCTTAACTCCACTATAAATTTATATAATTGTTAAAGTGTTATACATATAGTATTAAACTGGTTTTAATAGAAAATATTTAAGACATATTTATCGATTTTCTTAACTTAAGCAATTTTATTTCATT
>NQII01013243.1:12485-27313 GCA_002778355.1 Clitarchus hookeri
TTTTTTGTTTTAATTTTATTATTACTTTAGTAATTAAGTTGTTGTACATCCATATTATGAGGATTATTGCTATCATCTAAATTTATAAATAGTTATTCTACATTATCTTCTATGCATTTTTGGAATTGGAATAACATATTTCCATTCAGCAATTCTAACACTTTCTGTTACATATTTGCGTAGAACATTTTTATAAATTATTTACAATTCCAACTACATCATTTCTCAGGTTTTTTTTTAAAATGTTAAGACTATTCTTTAACAGAGCTGCAGAAAAAGATTGCATAAGTTATCACAGCTATAAAAAATGTATTCCCATATTAACAAAAGTTTACAGCTTGTTGGGTTGAGGTTAAATGAAACAATTTTTATCACAGAGCTATTAGAACAAACAAAATTGTAGTAACAACTCTATAGCAAGAAATTGCATACACAAATTAAAAAGAGATAAAGGAAAATATACACATGACAAAATTGAAATTATTTTATTCGCGTTTCATTTCAAACTGATATTGCGGNTAGCAAGAAATTGCATACACAAATTAAAAAGAGATAAAGGAAAATATACACATGACAAAATTGAAATTATTTTATTCGCGTTTCATTTTAAACTGATATTGCGGACAGCGTGGAGCAGGTTACATTATCAGAGCTGTCAAGCTTGTAAACGTCTTCCACCTAGATTTCCCATTCCTAGCCTGTGATGAGTAGAGCTCCGAGCAGAAAAGATTTGGCCACATGGCTTTTCAAGACTGTCACCATATACCGGTTCTTACGCGCCCTTTCCACTGCCGCTTACCCTGGCTATATTGCCAACCTCCCTCACCCCTCCTCATTTCAAAAGCACACTCCAAATACTTTTCCTCCACCCCTTCGTCGTCCTCTTCACTCACAGCTCAGTTCTGGTTCCACTAGTGACGACCATATAGCAGTACATGGCGAAGAGAAATTACCAATGAAGTTCGATTGGTGAACAATTGTGAGCCAAAATAATTACTAATGTATGCACATTTTAGCGTAAAAGTTTTGATTTTGCAATTCTGGTTAAATCATATTTATGGTTTGTCATTTTTAAATGAGAAATAACTATCATATAACAATAATAGGAACGACTTTTAAAAATATGTTTCCTGTTGCTGTATTTCAGCATCCACATAGTAATGAAAACAGTATTATTTATGCAGTCCTGTCATTTTAATTAGAGAAATAAGAACTACGATATACAGTTCAAGTTACATATGCATGAAATGAAAAAAAAATTTCCTTCAAATATGTATTATTTGTAATGCAGTTGCTGCCATTCAAGCAACTCAATGATTAAAAAGTTTGATTTTTACATTAATTTATACTTTTTTTTTTATACAAACCATGTTTCTGAGTTAGTTATATGAGTATATAATATAAAATATATAAGTTTTGGGCATATTTGAGTACAGTAAACTCTCCCTAATCCGGCGTTCTCTAATCCGTCGCTCTCTCTTATCCGGCGGTCCCCGGGAGGAANGATAAACAATAACGTCGCTCTCCCCTCGGCGCTATGCAAGTCAAATAATAAAACGGATGAAGATAATGATTCAAAATACTATGGATGTGACTAGATACGATTCGACTGATGATGTCTTTGCTAGGGCTTCTGCGGAGCGAGAGAGCTTAACGTCCGGGTCCGTTGAAGTGCTGACGAATACTGGGGCGGAAGCGTGCACCGGCTTTCGCCACCTGAGCGCAGCCAACGCCACGCGGTGAAACGATGAAACACAATATACACTGAAAGATGATACAAACTAAATTAACATAAGAAAACATAATTACCCTTACACAAATACATAATAAAAATGATTACATTATTCCTAAATGTTTGTATTGCACCAGCCACAGTACTGCCAAATGTAGAATGTCACATGTCTCTGGCTGTGGCTGGGCAGACTGTCTCCGATGACAAAACAAATTATTAATTAACTATACACTGACGCTATTAAAAAATACACTGATGAAATACACTGAATAAATAAATTAGAACATTAATGCACTTGTACTCGTTCCCACAAGCCTGTCGGTGTGGTACGTCTTGTGTGGACATACTGCGGCAGTCACAGTGGGCAAAAAGGACTCGTGAACGTGCGGTTCACGTCATATTTTTGCAATTTGCGTTTTGCATTTTGTCAACTTCAAAGCTGCGCCTTGTTAGGTTTCAATGCAAGGGTGTTTTAATATGTTCATACATTTAAGCTATTATGATGCATAAACATGTATCACAGTCATTATGAAGAAAATTGTTATATATTTATGTAAAATGCACTTTATTCCTATTTTTTTAATAATATTTTTAACATGTCACTTATTTAAGATTTGCTTATTTCAAACAAAACAGTTCCATAAAATGTTCGTACAAAAATATGAATTTAAGAGTTCCTGTATTTTTAATTTTATACTTATATATAAAATGTTAATACAAATAGCAGCAGTGCATTCTCAACAGGCGAATGTTGATGTATTTCATCTGAAACCTTACAAAATACGAAACGTGAAATTCTTCCTAACCAATTGGAACACGGCCTCAGTCACTAATGTAACTAATACATGTAATGTAACAAATTTCTGCTAGACATTTGGCTGCTCCTTCCCATATTTATTTTATTGTATGTAACTTAGGTTACAATATTATTGCATGAGTTACATCTGGCCGTAATCTTCCAGCATATTGATAATGCTTCGCTGGGGGAAAAGGGATTACTGCGAGAAAACCCACCAGGCAATGGCAACATCCGCCAGATTTTTCACATGCGAAAACCCGCGTTTCAGATTGTGCTGGTGGAAGACGAGCGATCCAACTACTACATTATGTAGCCCCTGTAACGGAAAGTTCAGAAATTAATTAAGAAGATATGAAATTGTAAAATGAAATTACTTTTTCTCAGAATAGATATCACAATTCATATTATTTAAAAGTGTTAATATATACAATAATACACTTTTATAAAGATAACAAACACCTATAATATTTGTATACCCTCTTAGATAATAATCTGAAATTGCATTACGTTATCAAACACAAATAATACGGGCGGGCCAATCATTTAGTTTGAATGACAAAAGGCGAGTTCCAATCCGTCAATTTGGGGATTTAGGGTTTAGGAATTTAGGGTGGATGAATTCGAACGTCACAGCACTACACACAACTGAGTTGGAAACTACAGGCTTGCGAATGTACAGTCCTATTTTTCAGTAGACTAAATTAATTTTTCATTTCTTCATCGCTTTCTGTAATTAAAATTTTGTTTAAAACGATATCTAGTCGTCTTTTTCGGCTTTGGAAATATGGCATAAGAATTTTATTAACGTAATACTTAGGCACAAAATTACACTGGGATCCCTTAATTACCATTATTACAGTACACTTTATTAAATATGGCAGAGACTTCCATTGGATTTCAGCCAAAACGCACCATACATGTGATGCGTAAATAAACAACGGAAGACGACTTTACGAGTTATTAAATAATTTAGTGTTGCTACTCCACCTCAGTAAACTTCGACCGTAAATCATCAGATATTTAGGGCTTAAACTTTGTCAAGCGGTCGATTTATTAACCTAAATAGCGAGCTCTTATCGGTTTAGAACACCGCTAATGTCTAAGAGATGTGCAGTATACGCAAAAAAAAAAGTGTGTAGATGAAGCTGAAATATTTCTTGTAAAATACAGATGCTTGCTCTGTGGGTATACATTACACATATATGCCGTATGTATATATAATGTGTACATACATATAAAAACACAATCTATTTAGCACAGTTGTGTGCAGAATGTTTTAAAAACTGGTAACAATTGTTTCATATACGTTTAAGATCACTAGATTATAACGTGCTGAATTTTAGGTGAGAGAGCAGTTCGGTGTGTTGGCCATAGTCAATTATCCGTCCTGACCATACAGCCAAAATAAATTACACAATATTTTAGCCAGTGTAGAATATGAGAACAACAATATTGTCATTTGAATTTATGTACCCAATTATTAAAAACTGGCAGATATTTTTATACACCGGTTATTTTAATATGGGAGATTAGTGGTGTAAAAGTGTGCACTGAATTAGAATGGGGAAGGTGCAGTGAAGATCATCGTGTTGTGTGTCATCGCAGGAGTGTAAGTAGGCTCTTAGCTCCACGCTGCCCGCTTCCAAACTTACTCCCCNAGTGGAGTGCAAAATTTAGCAGTCAATGTTTTTAATTTGCCCTGCTATGGCCACGAAAAGAAAGAAGTTAACTCTGTCGATCGAGCAGAAGTTAAAAGCTCTTGAACAGCTCGATAAAGGGGTGACAGCTGCCCGGGTAGCGAATGAGCTTGGTGTTGGAGAGAGCACAGTGAAAGACTGGAAAAAAAATAAGAATAAACTCAGAAACTTTGCCGAGGCATCTTCTTCAGGGACCGAAAAGAGGTCAACTATGAAGAAGCCCAAACTGGAAGAGTTGGACGCGGCTGTCTGGATGTGGTTTGTACAGCAAAGGGATAACCATTACCCGGTAAGTGGTGCCATTTTAAAAGAAAAAGCAATTTCCCTCAATAGAAAAATGAACGGGGATTCAGCTTTCATTGCAAGCGAAGGATGGTTGACAAAATGGAAAAAAAGGCACGGCGTACACCATTTGACTGTTTCGGGGGAAAAATTGTCATCCGATGAGCCATCTGCAATTCTTTTTGTTGGTCGTTTCAGTGAGCATATTGCTAGAAACGATTTACAAAAGGAGCAAATTTATAACTTGGACGAGACCGGCCTCAACTACAAAATGCTTCCAACTAAAACGCTAGCTCGAAGGGAGGAAAAATTTGCTGCGGGGCACAAAAAATCCAAAGAAAGGATCACTGTGGGACTCTGTGCTAATGCTGCCGGCACACACAAACTCCCGCTGTTCGTGATAGGAAAGTCAGCAAAACCACGTGCTTTTAAGCACACAAATATGAATTCTCTGCCTGTACATTACCGAGCACAACGTTCTGCATGGATGGATGCAAATTTATTTGTAGAGTGGTTTATTAATTATTTTTGCCCGTCCGTTCGAAAGCACTTAGGATCAAAAAATATCCCACCCAAGGCTATTCTCCTACTCGATAACGCTCCATCACATCCAGACGGAGATGTCCTCGTTGACGGAGATATTAAGGCTGTATTTTTGCCGCCAAAGGTAACACCCCTAATCCAGCCGATGGATCAGGGTGTTATTGAGTGCTTGAAAAGGCGTTATCGGAGGAAATTAATGACCACTATTTTTGACAGGACATCCGAAGACGTCCAGGAGATTTCTGAGGCCCTTAAAGGTATCACAATGAAAGACGTAATTTACTTATTGTCATTGGCATGGGAAGAAATACCTCCGGCAACAATAGAAAAATCCTGGTCAAAAATTTTACAAAATGAAGACGATTGCCAAGAAGAAGAAGAAGCAGAAGAAGAAAACAAACAATTGCTTTCAATAGTGTCCCTTATAAAAGGGCTGGAGAGTGCTGAACTTAATGATATCGTGGAGTGGCAAAAGGAAGACGACATTGATGTCCCAATTTTGACAGATGAAGAGATCATCCTAGAACTGCAAGGTCCGAACAGCTCCACTCAAGAAGATGATTCTAATGAACCAGAGCCACCCACAATAACCCATAAGGAAGGCAAAGAATTTCTTGAGAAGGCGCTACAATACGTCGAGCAACAAACAACATCGACGCGTACGGACATTTTAACCTTAAAAAAATGGTGGGACCACGCAGCGAGGTTAAGTGCAATTTCAGCTCGACAAAAGAGGATTACAGACTACTTTTCAAAATGACTAGTTTTTGACTTACACATATGATTTAGTTAGTAATTAAATATTTTTGATTTAGTTTTAGTACGTATACTTGTTTATATTCCTCTAACTTTTACATTCATATGCACTTAATGTGAATAATACACCAGCAAGGATTTATTTTGATTTTGTTTTATTATTCATTGCCAAACCTAAAATTCAAATATGTAGTATTATGTAAAATGGTATTATTATATCCGCAAATACATAATAAGGTTTTCCAAATAAGTGACCTCTTATAACTGAATTCTCTAATCCGGCGTTTTCTCTAATCCGACGGTACCCCGGTCCCGACAACGCCGGATTAGGGAGAGTCTACTGTACTTCAAATTAGGGCTAAAATGACCTTAGATTCTTGTAGGAAAATCAGACAAACTATTAACGAAATATTAATTTATTTCAATAAACGGTTGTCTTATAAATACAATTACAACTCAAAACTGTATGTACAACCTTCCCTTGTCATAAAAAAATGGAAACACAGAGTGCCGAGTTACTTTAAGCGAGCGCGAAGTTCATTTCCAGTAGCTTCTTGCAGAGGAAAAAAAAATTAGTAATGAAATATTAATTTATTTTAATAGACAGACGTCTTCCGAATAAAATTATACCACAGAACCTTTTATACAATTTCCCCTCGTTACCAAAAAAGCGTAAACACAACAGTTAGAGCTCTACGTCAGCCAGCCAGCCACGCTTCTCCACCCTCCCTCCTAACCAAGGCTGCACTGGTTTGTCAGCCTCCCCACACCTCACCCTCCTCTACATAGACATGCCAATCTTCCGACCACACCTGCCATATCAGGGCGGACCAGTTTGGGGCCAGTCGAGGATGGATTACCAGATTTATTCTTCTAAAACTCCAATAATGACTTATTTTTCATGTTACGTATTTAGGAATTTTTTATTGTACATTCCTGTTTACAATTCTTGCTTTTTTTTCATTTTCATTCAATTCCATTTCAGTTTTTTGATCGCATATTTTTATCAGTTTTTAAAATTTGTGTTGCAAAAGTGTAAAAGCTGCAAGAATATAAACAATCACTGTTTCGCTGGGAAGGGTGGAAAGTCGGACGTAAGAATACATATCAGTATAGCCAGGTGCTGTGTTGCATGTTTGCAGCGGTCTGCACTTGTCAATCACTGCGCTGCAGCACGTGAACGGTTAAATCACAATTTCAGCATCATATATTACTTAGTTGTAGAGTTTATGTTGAAGTGTTTATTACATTATTTTGATATCCTTTTGGGTGCATCATTTTAGTTTTATTAAAGTTATAAACTCACTTCAGAAAATTATTTACGGTGTCCGCACGTATTTACACATCTCGAACTTTCAACTTACAATATGGTATAAAAATTGCATAACATGTACGGAAATATACGGTAAGCAGGCCAAGACTGTAGCGGGGTGTGATTGGGGAGGAAGAGGGGTGAGTGGGAGAGGGTGGGTGAAGGACAGAATCCTTTTGTTATATCACGTGTACTGCAGCACAGGGCAGGCTAACCTTCAGGTGCCATGCGGTGCGCTCGTTTCAAAATACCACTGCCACATTTTTTAAGCTGATTTTTTTGTTTTTCATATTTTGGAGTTCAAATTATGAGCAGCAATATTAAAAACCATATATTTTACCGCTGTGGACTGGCAAACATATTTTTAATGAGTTTTCATAACGTTTTTTTTTACTTTTTCCCAGGATTTTTTCATGTTTCATCAATTTTTGCAACTTTTTGACAGTTAATGAGAATGGCCTTGTAAAATCACTGCCCCGTTAGATCCAATACACGTAAAATCGGGGTCTGACTATATTCGCAGACCTCTAGTAATAAGATGTTATCAATATGTGCAGAGATATAAAAATGTCCACCACAGTGTTGAATGTATTTGTGTACGTACAAATAATATTGAACATGCAAGCAGTCCATGGTTGTGGTTGTACATGCCTAGAGAGCAGTATTGGCCGCGCACCAAGTCAGCTGTGGGAAGACCTGGGGCAGTGGAGGCAAGCAGAACATTGTGTAGTCTGTAGGTGCCAGGCAGATTATTGATTGCGTACACCGTTATTCTCCACTTCATGTAACGTCAACAAATTTTGACAGACGTTGTGGCCAATGTACATAACATGTAAACAGTAAAAGTCTTTAAAAACATTTTCAGAAGTTACGGTAGAGCACGAGTACAATATGGTTGTATGAAATTTCTCCAAACTGGTGAATGTCACCAACCTCTTTTTCATCATGTTTTACATCCAAGTTCCTTACAGTTGGTGTTGGAATATTATGTCTGCAGTTTATTTATATTTTTTGCATTTACTTGTAATTTTATTAAGTGTAGTTCATTGTAGGTGTCTCTTTACAGGTCTTCAGTGAAATGTAGAACCCAGTATAGTCCTGTCTCACGAGAGACGATATACTAGAGTATCCCCTCTCCAATAAAATACTAAACAGGACCACAACTATATTACATACTTGGTCATAAAAAAAATAAACCAGGTTGGATCGGCAAACAGCTATAATTTGAGACAGACGGGAATAAATATGGTCATTAAAATTTGTTTCTTTACGACATTCAGTAATTAATAACTCAAACTCGGCACTTGCTGTGAGTTACGAGCATTCTGTGCTTGTGCATTATTTGGCGACAAAAAAAGGTTTTGTATATGCCCTTCCAGGATATCAGTTAATTCAAAAGACGTGTTTACTGAAATAAATAAATAATTAATAACAAATCCTCTGATTTTTCTGCAAGAAGCCACTGAAAATTGACTTTGCAATTGGTTGCAGCATAATATTGAAACATTTATAAAGACAAGGGGAGGTCAAGTACACACGTCGGGTATCATTCTGATGCGCCATGGGCGACGTCATTACTCAATCTAGCCTCGCCACAGCCATGACCCCTCCCAAGAAGAGATATTAAGCCATATATGCCACAAAGTGCCCTTGGAGCCCAAGGTTGGCTCCAGCTAGCTCCTGCTGTTCCGCAACCCGCTTCACATTCCAGCATGGCATCTACCCCTTCTGCCTTCGAGGGAAAATGAGCCGCCAACTTCGGCCATCTCCGTCACTTCTCTGGCGCCCTCTCCGCTACCCGCACCTTCCATGCTGACCCTGTGCTCTGGGTGCAGACCAGTGTTAAGACTGACTATCGCAGCTCGGTTGTACAATGTTACTCTGCCCAACAACGTACCAACTTCTTCAACCACTAAATAATCTTCGCAGCTCTCGCAGAACATCCCTCTGCCAGAACGCGGTCCCACATCACTTTTCTCTACCAGCCATCCCAGCTTCAGTCTAGAACATCATGCTACCTGACAGCTTACCGAAGCCATCTGCACTTCATGGCCAACCAGCTAGCCATGCACGTTCAGCCACAAGTCCGAGTACCGTACAACTGGGGTCACCCTCACTCCCCATGCCTCTGCGTATTCTGAGACTAGGCATCATTCTGGTTGGCATACTAGCATCTGCAATTCAGGCCTTAGTCAGGGTACATGCTGGTTATGTGTGTTTACTGTTTCGGCAATAAACAGACAAACAGCTGGATTATCACTTGCAGTCACTACACTATCTCAACCTGCTTCCTGCTATATCCTGCTTCATCCAAACGAACCTCAGACACTCCTGCAGGAGCAGTGGCCCACTCGACTGTTGCACTCTTCTGTTAAATGCTTGGGTGTGCCAGCAACTTCCCACTTGCCAAGTCACTTGCTGGAGACCAGTAGCCAAGACTACCCACTACACCTATCTGCCTGCACCTTCCTCTTTTCAGACCATGCCCACCTCTACAGAACACCCACTGTCTTCCTCTCTACACTATCTTCCCCTTATGCCTCACCACAGGGCTGGGTGGGATTAAGACTGTAAAACAGGGACTAGCCCTGATTGGAAGCCTGGTAGAGGACGGACAGAGTGCCAACCAGGTGTATTCCTGAAAGCAAAAAGAAGCAACTCTGCAGAGGAGAACATTGGGCAGCCCGACCAGTTGAAGCTGTAACTTACACGAACTACTGTGGCAGGTACCCCGTGCTGTTTCGCCACTGCCTCCCACACCATGAAAGAAGCCAGTAAGTAACCTTTAACAGGTTCTCAGCCTCAGACAAGGTGGTTCATTGCTTAGAGCAATCATCAAGCTACACACCTAATCAGGTTCAAACCAGGCCAGCTCCCACTAGGGCTCCTCCTTGTGCCCAGCGGACCATAATAAACTTGCCGAAAGCCAAGAGAACTACTCTCAGCAATAACTCAAGTCAAGTGGACGATGCCTGCTTCCCAGCTGTCGGAGGGGGTCTCCAACGTCGATTAACACTATGAACACCCAATAGGTGGGGCATCAATTTTATTAGAAAATCATCTGAATTAAATGAATAGTCTAAACAAAAATCATGTTGATTTTACACCAGAGATGATCGAACATGGACTTATAATGCGTGATAAAACCTTGCATCATGTTTTTAACATTTTGGGAGACAAGGGGGCTAATTACACGCCTCTCAGGTATCATTTTTTATAAGATGTATTTTTCGCACTAGAGACAATTGAACACAGACTTCATGCAAACATTGGCCAATTTTGATGTATAAGAGTTTGGGGTAGGGTCAAAATCACTCCAAAAATTTCCCAAAATATCTATAGCAGCCGACCTGTCTTCACGAGCTTATTTCTGGAAACCGTGAGGGTTCATTTTAATAATATTAACATGTACTGCAAAAATTGTGATGCCCCAGTGAAATTCATTTTCAGTGTGAATTGTAATGTAGATACATACCATTTTCTGGAATTAATTTTTGAGAATGCAGCAATTCTTATCAATTGCCACATCTTTACGTTGTATTCTTTCAATCTAGACAATTTTTCTAAAGAAATGTAATGGCTTCCCACCTGTAGTTCCCTTGCCTGCCTCCATGTCGCACCCTTTGCGTGGCGACTCTCTCTGCTGACTTTTATTCGGGGCCTGACTTTCGCTGATTGAACGACCCGGTCGCTTCACTACTGGCCTTGTGATCGCCACCACACTTGCTGTCTGGCCTTTGGATTCTGTCACGTCATCTGCAGTATTGATGATGTTCAGGCTCACTATGGTGGATGCGCTGCACCAATAAGCAAATAAAATTTAAGATTCTAACAGTGGATTGGTTATCAGGAAATCTGGTGATTGTCAGATCACTGAAAATACTATGTATGTAATTTTAATATAAATACAACACAAAACACTTTCCTTTACTCTAATACCAAGACAAAAGGTTTTCAGTCCTATAACACTATCGTAAATGCAAAGATAAAAACATATATATAATTTAAAAACACTTTCACCATATATGAAAAGGTCTTATTTTATCCTTTTTTCTCTGTGTCATAATAAGACAAATACTGTCTGCATATTTTACTGCATAAAAATAATACTGAACTCATGCTTTTTTACACAAATTTTTCTACAATGTCCATAAAATGCAGGTCTAACCATATTATAAAGAAATTTCAAGAAACTACACTGCTAACACAAACTGTAAGATCTCTTCTCTACAGCAGCTTGAAACACCAACTGACACAAAGTTTGAAATTATAGTTAACATAGACACAATGCCTCACAAGTGTTGCTGGCTCATTCTTAACATTTGCTAAACGACAAAAAGCTGAGTGACTGCACAATTCTCCAGAGCAAGTATACCTTTCCTCTACCGCATTAGAGCACTCACTCAACATAAATAATATAAGACCACCACGCACTGAGAGGGAATGTTACAATAGGCACACCCAAATATAAAACCACTTTTTTTTTCTTTGAAAAAAAAAAAAAAAACCCCCTTTCCCCCATTTATTTTTACTCCGGAATACCGAAAAAGTTTATTTCTCTACTAATCATTTGTTGGTCAGGTATAATCGCTCAAAACTATTTATATTTAATCTTGGCACTTAAATTAACACTATGATATAACCATATATTTTCTGGAAGTAAAAATTGGAATACAACATAACTAGTATTATAATTTCCACACCCTCCTCCCAAATCATAATTTATCTCGATGCCATTGTTTCCACTTCATTTCCCCATCTTTCCATGAGTCCATGATATGCAAGGCATTCTAGTTCATATGTAATTTATAGATGCAAGCCAAATTTAATATAATTTTGGCATGCACAGTAATTTTATTTGTGTATTAAATTTTAGTTGACTGAAGATTTTAATTTCATTTATGTACACTTCTGTTCTAAAAATAGTCTGTGTTTAAAACATTGTTTCTTTGAGGTATCCTTCAATCAAGCTCTCCTAAAGTTCTGAGCCTAAAAAATTGAATTTAGCTGGATATAACAAGCTTCAGAAATAAAAAAGTAACTTTGTTAAATGTAGAAATTAAGCCCAAAAAATTAACTATCAAACAAAACTGCTGTATTTTCTTCCCATTAAAATAATATGTTCTGAAGAGCAGCATATGCTGAACCATAACCATACTTACAGCAAGGTCACTTCTGGCGTTGAAGTAGGCATCCCATTGTGGAACACCTTCTTCAGTGTTACGGTCTGTGCCTTCCCATCCACTTTGGCAATGCATCCCTGATAAATACCTTCAGCAGGACCACAGTCTATCGATACCACACAACCCAGCCACTGCTCTGTCATGTCACCTGGTGGAACACAATGAAAACATAAAATGTATACGACTCATCAGTTGCTATACAAAAATATACGAAAAAATTATAATAGGGGCATACTATTACATTTAAAATTAAGGAAGGAATAAATACCTAATAAAATAATAGGTGATTTAAAGAGAGGGGGAGAGGGTGGGTGAATGTGTGGGTGTAAATCTCAACTGTCAACAGTTCTGCTTTACGTTCATGAAGGCAATGTTAATGAAAGATTTGTTGAATTTACCGACACGTTAGTTCAGACGGCACTGCTAATGGCTTGTTTACTCATGTTGAACATATTGTTGATAAATTTGCCATTGCAGAGAAGTTGGTTGGCCAGACTTATGATAGAGCCTTGGTAATGAGTGGTCATGTAAATGGCTTGCAAAGTATGGTTTTGTCTGCATATCCTAAAACACTCACTGCTATGCCAATGCACTCAATTTGGTTTTGCAACAAAGCATCTCTAACATAAAGAATGTAAAATATTTTTCCATACTCTGAGTGGTCTTTCATAATTTTTTTCCAACTCTTCTAAAAGAATGTACACTTTACAGGAATTTGTTAAAAAAAAATTTGTCATCACTTGCCCCAAATAGGTGGAACTTCTGATCCAGATTAGTCCACACAGTTAAAGAACACAGAAGCGAACTGTTAAGACTTCTTCGACAGTATTCTTGATAACAAAGATAATTGGGACAGTGATGCAATGGTCAAATTTCAGGCATTTTTAACTTTTCTGAACAATTTTCAGTTAATTTTATTGTTTGATATTTTTCAAATCTGTTTAGTTACGCAGATGTCTTGTACAACATAACTGCAAACAAAAAATTATGATGTCATGTATTGCAGCAAGAAGATGAAGAGATTTCAGAGCAGCTGCAATTTGACGGGAACACTTTCAATATTTTTTGGAAATCGGCAGACTCAAAATTTTGACAACAGTACTTAACACAGAGCAAAGAGACTTTGATTTGATGAAATAGAAATCAAAATGCATCGTCGTTTGTATTTTGAAATAGTTGATCACATCCTCTGTGAGATAGAACACTGGTTCCCTTCTTTCGATAGGCTGGAATTTTTTCACCTCTAGTCTTAGAAATACAAGAATTACAAAGTAAAATTTCCTGATCGTCTTTAACATAAACTGTTGTCAATTTATGGACCAATCTTCGACTATGTTGCTTTGAAAAATGAACTTCTTGTACTGTACAGTTCATCCGAGTTCTCTTCCAAGAATGTGTACGAGTTAGTTTCATTAATGAACGGGCATGGCCTTAATTCAGGGTTTAGTCAAGAGTATAAACAATCAAGTTTAATATTGACAATTAGGAGTACTACATCTTCTGGGGAACATTCTTTCTCGACTCTTAGATGAATAAACATGTACCTAAGAAACACAAAGTCACAGCAAAGGCTGAGTGGCTTAAGTCTACTTTCCATTGAGAAAGAAGCGCTTAAAACACTGAAAAGCAAGCCCTCCTTTTACAACAGTGTCATCGAGAAATTGGTTGTCCCAGGAAAGGAGAATTGAACTGATGTACAAGTGGCATTCATTTGTAAGTTAATCTGAAAATTCTCAAATGCTTTTTTCAAAGTAAATTCTGTAGTAACTTGGTAAATTATTGTCACATCAGGTCAGAAAAATCTGAGCTAATTACATATTAGCGATTTTTGTGTAAAAAAAAAAACCACCACCACACCTATGTTGTAAACAATGCTGGACTATTTCTCATTTCCTCAGTAGTGGTGTACTCATCATGTGTGTAATTAGTATTTTCAAGGTTAAGTAATATTTTGTGGTAAGACTGCTGTTTTTTCTATTATAATAATGTGAGATTGAAAATTTTTTTGTAACATGCATGCCTCCACATATCAGCGGTGAACCCGACATAAACGCAGCATAAAAATGAATGTGCCGCCTGATAAGCAGCGTAAAATAAGACATGAAACTGCAAGTTTTGTGCAGACACAAAAATATTCCATGACCTCGCTCTGGCAATAGTTTAACAATATCTGTATGTTGTATTTAGCTTTTCTTGTGCACATATATTACATTTCAGGGTGATTATACACCCAGATATTGAAGTCTTATGATTGCATGAAGTGGGACTATGAGCGTATAACTTTCAACTGAAATATTGCTTAAGTTTTCTGATGCTTAAGGCTTAAGATAACAGCATGCCCGCCAGATTTATTCAGGAGACGGCGCTGCCAACCAGCCTCTCCACCCTTCGGCTGGGAGCTCCACCCCAATTCCATTATTAAGGAAGGTCTAAAATTCCTACCATTTCCACCTTCATGCCTCTGTCTTCCCCATTTACCTTTCCGCCTCGCTGCCCTTCTTTGCACCTTCTACAGCTTCCATAT
>NQII01013245.1:0-10387 GCA_002778355.1 Clitarchus hookeri
ACCACCAACCCTGGAACATGGAATACTTCGCACACCAGCCGCCTATTGTGCCACAGGCTTTACAGTGCACGGTTCTTGCTGCTTCCATTGACATTTCCTTGTAACTACACTCCAGGTGTTACCTACTGATTTCACCTAAATATTCATCTATTTTTTAAAAAGTATCCATTAAAAAACTTCTTTACCCAGTAATAGCATTTTAAATTAAATATCTCTCATATTAATGGAATGTTGAATAGTGACAGCTAGGACAACTATANACCCAGTAATAGCATTTTAAATTAAATATCTCTCATATTAATGGAATGTTGAATAGTGACAGCTAGGACAACTATATACGTGTTCCAATATTTGTTACAAAATGAAAACTCTCATAATTTTTCAAACAATGAAATTAAATTATAGTAGATTTTAACACGAATTCTCCCTCTTTTTCCAAACATATACAGCATATACTAAAATTGTGTTGTGTGCACATTTGGTCGTAACTGTTAGTATTGTGAACATCTCGTTTGATTGAAGGCAAAATAAGCAGCCAATGTAATTTGTTACGGAACTAAAAGGCCAGATTTGAGACACGTTTGTGGCCTTTTTTCCAGATAAATCCCAATAAATTCGACTGTACAGCGTGTATAGACCTGTAGTTTTTAAACAGAAACTCTCAGATTAAAATATAATTAGTTTACTCTTTTTATTATGTAATTTTTATTAATGAAATGTTACTATTGGTGATGGAGTGGTCTTGAAAAATTCTCTTACGAAACAGTTGGATGTTCTTATTACTGGCACTTTAGTAAATTCTTATTGCTAGCAACTTACTAGAACGAAGGGAATCTCTAAAAGTTAAGGAATGTTAAAAATAATACATACTGATTACATTTATTTATTTTANTTACTAGAACGAAGGGAATCTCTAAAAGTTAAGGAATGTTAAAAATAATACATACTGATTACATTTATTTATTTTTAATGTAGCGTTTTGACTTCACATCTTAGATTATACAATGCCTGTCTCTCAGCGGAAAGAAGAAGCATGAGCATGTTTCCCACCTAAGGTAGGGTCAGTATGGCTGAGGAGAGGAGGGTGGCGCTCAGTATTGCCGGTTGCCGCATTATAGGGATAGTCTGTCGTTCTTGGCGAAACTTGAAGACGTTACGTGCGGGGGAACAGCGCATAATGAAAATAAGCACGACAGTGGCTTTTTTTTACCGCTTTGAAATGCATTATAGTTAGAGCTAGATGCAGCTGTTGTTGGGCAAGAATACTGCGAGAATAGCAACACTGATCATTCCCACTGTAGTGTTGATGGCGTACCCACAAGGGGCCTCTTGATGTGCTCTTGGTGACCCTGTCGCAGGAGTGAGGGGGCGCAGAATGTGTGGCTACTTCTCTACTTATCCTCGTTTGCTGAACCAGTCGAGGAACTTTACAGGTAGAGCTCGCTATATATAGTCCGTTACAAGTAAGTTGACACTCGAATGGTATTACGTCATGCCTGTCTACTTTTCATATTTAAGCACGATCGCTCGGTTTACGCAAACAGTGACACTGTCTATTCCTTCTGGAGATTTACGAAGGCTGCATTAATGCGTTTTTTGAAGAAATTCATTCTGCAGTTGACTTACATTGCCCTTACCAAGTCCCCGTCAAGCGACTTTCAAATATTCTTTGTTTCCTATTTGCCATTTCGTCTCATAATTTACAAATGAATTTGTCGAAAACTGTAGTAACGTAAACTTTTTTAATACAACATCCTGATTAATTATCCCTCTTCCGAAAGCGAATCGTGCTCTTCTCGTCAAGAAATTCTATGCAAAATCAGTGTGGCAAGTCCAGATAGTTCCTTGAAGCAATTCGAGACGTTTAGTGTTCGAGGGCTTGGTATCAAATAACCGTATATACAAAACACTACTTCTTCAG
This sequence comes from Clitarchus hookeri, assembly GCA_002778355.1. NCBI lineage: Eukaryota > Metazoa > Arthropoda > Insecta > Phasmatodea > Phasmatidae > Clitarchus > Clitarchus hookeri. The sequence goes on from NQII01013245.1 coordinate 1,922, forward strand.
TATAGCCAAAATAATGTTTTTGCCCGTGCCAACATAGGCCTACTAGTTAAATAGTACCAAACATTTAGAACAGACAACCTTATTTAAATACACCACTGTTTAATTTAAACTGTTTCATGATAAAGGCATCATCAGACAAATGTATTGATACTATTTCTCAAAGTCGGCGGGCTTAACCATGTTCTTTAGGAGATGGCCTTAATTAAATTAAAAAAGTTTATAATAATTTTCTTATTTAATTACAACCGCTACAAAAAAATACTCTCGACTTAACACCTCACTATAAATGGCTATCACTTGCTATTTGAAATTAATTAATTTAATTAATATAATTCACAATCACCTCAAATAAATTAATGCAATCAGGTGACTAAAATCATTCTCAATAAACAGTGTTTAAAACCTATTGAATTATTTTTACAAATTGCGTCCATGTTTGACAGTTCCAGTTAAGCCCATATCACACATTCATACAGTCACGCCTTAATTCAGTACACGACATCAGTCCGGAATGTTCAGAGTGCTCCGAGCGCTCCATGCAAAGTAGCCCGTCGTCGAGTACCACGCCCTCTCGTCCGTCTACACCGCACAAAACACTCGTCTTCCGCCGTACCGCACCCTCCGCCCTCGCGCGTCCTCTTCGCTGATGCCCCACGCTGCACCGGACTTCGCAATACCTCAGCCAGATGACTACCACAAAGACTGCCAACCCTCTAGCTGTAGTGGTATTTGTAGTGTCGTCGGCCATAACTCACAAACTTCTCTAAATGCCGCGTTGCGCCGAGGACATGATTACCACAAAATTCTTGCGCAGCCTCTCAAGGCATCGACTCTTCCGATAAAGGCGAGGAGCCAGGTCGGCTGTCACTCATTCCCCCGGCCGCCGGGTGACGGTACAGTGTGCGGATCTGCCTGTGTGGGGGTGGGAGGGGGGTCACTCCCCCACAGTGCCGGGACCATGCACATATCCAGATAACCTGTTCCCGCGCCCAGTGTGGGAGTCCGCGTGTAACAGTATGTTGAAGCCAGTCTGACTCTACAGACAGTTAGAAATTATGTTGCTAAGATTATACCTATCTTGAAAACATTTTATCTAATTATACAATTTTTGATACAAAAAAAACTTAGTGAATCTAAGTATTTAAAGTGACCATAACTCAAAATACAGAATTTTATAGATACGTTTCGTCGATACTAAGCCCTCGTATTTATTGCAGATATTCGTACACCTCCAGTGTTTAGTCTTTAAACTTTCTGCAATGTCTGCACTAACTTAGATTTTTATGTTCTCTTAAAAACCAAGACGTTGTGCCTTTAGCAGTCGTGTAAATGTGGTCAAATTTTAGTTGAATATGAATCTAAACGTTAGTTGGTTTAGCGAGGTTGTTAAACCAGGAAACTGTGATGAAAATGCGATTAATACTTGCATGTGCACAGCGTATTACAAGGTCTACTAAAGTATCGGGTGTTTTGCTTTGTCATAATTTAATATTACCGAGAGAGTTGGCACCTTATTATTTGCAATGGAAAGGACCTGGGTTTGATTCCTGGACCGACCACCCCGATTTTGGTTTCCATGGTTTCTCGGAATCACTGCAAGTGAATGCTGAAATGGTACCTTACTACAGGTCATGTAACTTGATCCGTTACTAATGGCCTCGCTGTTGGCGAAACTTTCAGCCGCTCTTATGTACCCATAATTTAATATTAGACGCATGGAAATTTTGGCACAATAATTTTAGTATGCAGGATTATGATGTTCGCTTTTGTCATAACTTTGTTCGAAAGCAGGCGACTCAGATGATTTAGTTCCATTGTATTCATAGGTATATGCTATTCACGGTAAGCCCTCTAATTTGGAATAATAGTCAATAAATATATATTATTTTAGCCTTAAACGTAAACTTCCGAGTGTGTTGGAATATGTACACTGTGTTCATTACTTACATGGCACTGTTTATTTTAAAAGGTGTTTAAATAATAAGAAATGGCTGAAAGGAAAAAGTAACTAGGGTCTCAATGTGCTCACTTTACCGTGAACAGTCTATAGCGGATTGTGTGGGTGTCATTGTTAACAGCGTCTGTGCTTTAAGGCGCACAAAGGGGAGCGCGAAATACTTTGCGATGCTTGTTATTTAATTTTATGGTTCGGAAAGAACATAATCTTCATATGAATCGGGAAATACTGTATTAGAAGTCCTGCTTAAGGCCGGGATTACGATGGCTTCACGTGTCACGTAAGACGTAACGAGCAACACGTTCACGTGTCAGCTACACCTTGACTAATGTGTTCTAAGAAGACCTATTACGATAATTTCACGTAACGTTCACGTGATGGGAAAGATTGTCAGTGTCTAGCCTTTGCTTGTTACGTGACACGTTACTCTGCACCACATGATCTCGCCGTCCAATCATAATAGGGACGTTGTTGTGTTATCTTTGCTATTCATGGGTTTGTTTTTATTTTCGCGAAGTCATCTGTTCACGTTTTTAATTCATGTACGGTATATATAATTTTATTCCGGGAATGAGGACGAAAGCGTAATAGAAGTTGGACTAAAATCATTAATTTTTTAATCCTTAAAAATTCTGAGTGCTTCATATTGCCGCAGTTTATTAATTGTGTTTCTCAGAGGTGTAAAATTGTATGCGTGAAATACACAAAATTTACCGTTAAGTGTAAAATTTTTAGTAGGCCTATTTTACTAAACAAAATTTTAATTTTCTCTGCAGATGAAAGTGTATTACATACAATTCATTCCATGTACACGATAAACGTGTCTACATCTCCCGGACACATTTCGTTCTGAGGTTATGACGATGTCACAGTTGTTTTCAAAGTTTGTATAATAAATCACGAACGTCATACATTCACAACTACTTCTTGCCACATCAATATTAAAACACAAATATGCCTGTATAACAATAATTTTGAGAGTTTTCAGTTTAAAAAGCAACAAAACTTATCCCCTACAATTTTATTCACTCCACAAAGGTTACGTAATTACGTGAAGCATCATAATATACTACCCAGAAAGACCACGTTTTACGTGCACGTTACGTGTTACGTGAAACGTGAATTTATCGTAATCCCGGTCTAATACGATTTTCGGGGTCTTTCAATTCAACCAGCAGCTTCATTGTCAAATATGATGTAGGTAAACGTATTAAATATTGGCGAAACTTTGTAGGTGACTGCAGTGAACCTCGCTAAAGACTTAGCACAGTAAAGTATTCAGTCACTCTGTTACAAATGTCCATATATTCACGGGAATTGTTACGGCAAATGTGAAAATATACGGAAACGCGATCTGTGATTACGAAAAAAAACGGAGCCGATAATGCGAAGAACGGAGCCGAGCTTCGTAAATACAAGACACGGAATGTCCCCGTATTTACTATAGCTTCAGGATTGGGGAACGAATATTGCCGAGTCTCCACGTAGCTTTCTACAGCACTGTAACAACCAGAAGACTATCGTTTCTGTGGCAGTTAGGACACCCCAGCCACTTGTTTCTATTTCTGTTAACATCAAAAAGTAGCACCAGGCAGTTAGAAACACTTAAATCGCCCAAACTTTATTAAAAATTAAAAAAAGTTACGCATGTCACATTTTTATAAATAACTTATTTATACCCATAATTCTAGCAAGATGATCGTATACGAATGGTTAAACGTCGTGGGCCTTATATTCGTGTTCAAATCTCGCTTCACAGTTTTAACCTTTTAAAAATTACTTTTTTATACACGGTGCCTGCGTAACATTTTTATCGCAATAGATTTTTTCAGCCCGGAAATAAAAACAACTAGCAAATTCACGGAGGAGTTCTCTGAATTTACAGAAGGTTCCGTGAAATTTAGTCCGTTATTGCAAATACAACGTATGTGTAATTTTACGTATACTTCTGGAGAACTTGTTACCAACAGTTTTCCGTTAATATGAACAAAATGAACAGTGCATGACTTCCTTGTAGTAAACTAGCTTCAGGCCCAACTTCAAATATGTGTACCGCTCTTAAGCTGTATGTACGTTTTCACCTTTTTTCGCGATTAACCAGCTGTAAAAGTATGTGGGTCTAATTAAGATATAATCTATATGTACATATATATGTATATATATATATATATACATACACACATACATACACACACAAACTGCATTGGTTCCCAGAACTTTGCTTACATCGACAGGGCCAAACCGCATTGTTATTCCTGCAAGAGATAGCCCACACGACTGCATATGAAGGGATAATCACATGCAAAAAAACTTGTAATATACATCCCAATATATTCTCATACTCTCGCCAGTTGGTATGGATCTTATGTTTATGGGAAATTAACAATTCTGTGTACACATAAGTGCAGTAATCTGATATATAAAAAAATCTCCAACCTTTCTTCAATTCACCAGATTTGCCGCCATTTGTTTACAAAAATCGGCATATTTTCTGCGTGTGACAAATATGAAACGTGGCCACCAGGCCATGTTCAGATGTGGCGATAAAAGTGGCAAGTTGGCAAGAGTGTGGGTGGGACTGGATGGCACGACGCGGCGGCGTGGGCGGGCCGGTCGCTCACAGCTCGGGTGCCGGGTTCGTGGGCCGCTCAGTCTCCGCCAGCCGCCACGTCGCAGCGCCGCTCCAGGGATGCCTCCTAAAAGTAAGGCTAGCCGTTCCGTCTGCTACTGCCTGCTACTCTGCTTCACCCATTATGCAGAAATTCTTCTTTCAGTTTCTGAGGTATTATTGGAAATGTGTGATTATACAAATTTACAATTTACTAGTTGTTTAATATTTTTATATATAATTTTCATTGTGTGCTATTTCCTGCTTGCAAAAAGTCAGAAACTTACTGAGAGAAAAAAATATGTTCCTGACTTTTTACAACAAGCAAATAACACAGAATTAAAATTACGCACAAAAATATTAAAGAACTCGTAAAATGTAAATTTTCTATACTCGTACATTGTCAGTAATTACTCTGAAGCCGAAATTCACACGAAAACGAAGAACTTCTGCAAAAGAGGCGAAGTCGAGCCTCAATAGCAATAGAAGAAGTAAATCCAGGATGGAGTCAGTAAGCCAACTTAAGAAATTTCCAATTCTAAATGTTATTTTTTTTTCTATTTGAAACATGTGTGAATACGTTTTGTTTGCTTTTCTCCAATTTTTCACATAGAACGCAAACATTTTTTCATTAAATTGAATTAAGTTGTTTATTAACCAACGGTTTGCAAAGAGGTTATAATTGACCCGCTGTAAGCTTTTATTATCGGACTCCGCAGCTTGTCCGCCAAACGGACATACGTCCACTCACTTGGTTTGCAGAATTGGATACATACATCAATGTAACATTCTTTCATTCTTATCCGTTAGATATTATATTAACTAGTGTATTAGTGACTATAGGCTATTCACTGTAGAGTGAGCACTTTTGAAAGCCCTCTAATTTGGAATAATAGTCACACTGTGTTTATTACTAACATGGCAATATTTATTTAAAATATTAGTTTAAGGATAAACCATCGCTGAAATAAAAATGGCCACGAAAGTGCTCACCTTACCGTGAACAGCCTATGGAAAATGCATGCGTCTCTTGATCGTGTTTCCACAGGATATCCATCCACAGGCAAAACAGGGAAATGTCAGGGAATTTCAGGTGACAGAGAAAAAGTCAGGGAATTTTTATTTGAGCCAGGGGAAATATAAATAATTGCTACTTTCCAAAATTAGTTAGTTGTGCGAAACAGGGTAGGTAATGTAATTATTAGCGTATGTGTTTTAAAATAATCAATTAAGTTTGTGAACTGGCAATAATACATCTTTGCCAAGTGACATAGGACCTATAGGTACAAAATAAAGTATTCGTGTGTTTGTAATGGGCACTTGTTGGAAGTCAATAGCGTGTATCGCGAGAAATATCGATGGGCTGAATCAAATGTTGGTCCTTCTTGCTTGGTCTGTTGCGGTGAAATTGTAATTCTACTTTACTGAGTGCATATTTGTTTTGTCAGCGGGGGAAAAATTTGATATTGGAATGTTTCGGTCGTGAAAATAGGCCTGGAAAAATGGTAAAATTATGCCTGGAAAACAGGGAAAAGTAAGGGAATTCCAAAATGAAATTTCAGTGGATACCCTGTTCCAGTTCAGTCTTGGGTTTACTTTTCCGATTGAAGTTGTAAAGTGGCTTTGTCAAAATAGCTGTGCGTGTGAAATTCCTTTCGTATTTGAAACCCTTGAATATGTCTTTCACATTTTAGTAGGTAACTAATTTGCTTGCTTCGCGTCGGTCTGCTAGGCGAATGCTGACATAAGTGACATGCGCCCTACACTCTAAAAACAATTTTTGTACTTTTGCAAGAAAAATCAACCAAGTTGCCAAGAAAATCCTTTGTAAAATTACAAACAGCTTTCTTGTAAAATCTGCAAAGCATTTATTTGTAATATTACAAACGATAGCCTTGTATTATAATCATTGAGAAGTGCACATAAAATTATCGTTTTTTCTTCTAGAAAACAAAAGTGATGTGTTAATAACAGCGAGTAACAATTTTTTTTCTAATTGTAATTTACGAAAAAAAAAAAAAAATTACATTGTTAGCACAGGGATTAGAACCTACGCCCCTTATAAGATAACCCTGAACTAGAACCATGACTTATGAGGTTAGCACTTATTTTTATAGCTGCAAATACCTACAAAATATTAAATAAGTTATTTAATTAAGAAGAATACGTTTATTTCGTTTTAGAAGTTTTGTGTAGCTAGGAAAAATTAACAGTTCATGAGTAATACGGTTACGTTTTATTAAAATTGTCGTTTTATTGTGATTATTTAAGTTGTTTGAAGGGTTTTACGTTTTAAACTTGCAATACATTTCTTTTTGCACGCTGCTACACTTTACATTACCCATAATTTTTGCACAAACAGCTGTATACAGTTTTACGTTGTTGAGTGTCCGCCATTTTGCTGAAGCTCGTGGATAGAGGTGAGTATAGTACAAACATTTCTTAAGGTCTATTACAATCATGGCCCTAATAGCTTTAAAAGATAAATGTTTGTACTGATACAATCATTTGGAAAATTACAACTTTTTTTTACAGTGCAGTGTTGCAGTTTCGTATGGCTACGCAGTCCCGAGTACGCTAACCCCTCGAGTCAGGACTAACAAATGGATCTAAAGCATTATTCTCATTTTCTTACATAGTACTTGACATTTAAAAAGTTCTGTTTTTATATTGCATGATAGGAATCTTCCTATTATCTCTTTGCATTGGTTTTGCACAGACTCATTGCCAGCGATATTCACATGTGTGTAGTTATTGCCCTATCCATTTANATCTCTTTGCATTGGTTTTGCACAGACTCATTGCCAGCGATATTCACATGTGTGTAGTTATTGCCCTATCCATTTATGGCCATTTCTTTGCATTTACAGTTCATTGATTACCATATCTTCATTTTTAAACATCAACATCACTGCTCTGTTATATATATTAATTATAAACTAACCTCAAAGTTGTATGCGAAATGAGACTGGCGATGCATTGTAGGTAGGTCTTAACAGTAATTCATTTTGACTGATGGTTAAAAAAAAAAAACTAAGGCGACTTCCAGGAATGGATCGTAAAAAATTACTTAAACAACTTTTTCACTTACACTACTGTAATACCGGAGGTCTTAAATTAAGGTTTACACTAATTGTACGTTAACAGATGACCTTTTGAAGGCAATCTAATGCGAGTCCGTGTAGCCATTCTGCCGCTGTTAGTTCCGTTTGGAGCCACGAGTGGCAGCGCTACAATAACAGAGTAAATATTGGAGATAAGATTTTCTTTTGAGCAACGTAAGTGGATTTTAAAGTGAAAATGTGAGTGANAATAACAGAGTAAATATTGGAGATAAGATTTTCTTTTGAGCAACGTAAGTGGATTTTAAAGTGAAAATGTGAGTGTGTGAGTGAGTGAGTGAGTGAGTGGTCGGGCTATGCTTCCTCTCTGACGCATGTAAGAAATAAATGTTGTAGTTTGAACTTGTGGATTGATGTAAGATAACTGGAAGTTCCCAAAGAGGTTTCGTATTTTGAATTTTGTGTTATAGTCCATTCACGGTTTCTTCGGATGTTGTAAAACAAATCTGTTTTTTTTTTTTTAAATAACTTGTATACCTCAATTATATAACACTGATAACTTTAAAAGTATTGTATTTTTGAATAAATGAAACTTCACCTTAGTATCTTCTATAACTTGTAACTTTGGTTTATTATTCAATACGAATTAAAAACATTGAGAGCAACGATGTTTTGGCAATGGCTAGTAAGAAATAGTTCACAGTTAAAATATTGTTTTAACCAAGTGCTTTGGTATACAATTAGTAAATTAAACATTGCCTATTGACATGGTGTTTTTTTCGACCGACCAAGAAACTGTTGGCCGAGCGGAACTCTCCCCCCCCCCCCATCAACCATTA